>JAOUQZ010000012.1:16015327-16025327 GCA_028564935.1 Neosilurus hyrtlii
TACAAGCGGCTGAAATGAGTTTCCTTCGCAGGGTGGCAGGTCTCTCCCTTAGAGATAGGGTGAGAAGCTCTGCCATCTGGGAGGAACTCGGAGTAGAACCGCTGCTCCTTCGTGTTGAGAGGAGCCAGTAGAGATGGCTCAGGCATCTGATTAGAATGCCTCCAGAATGTCTCCCTGGTGTGGTGTTTCAGGCATGTCCAACCGGGAAGAGACCTCGAGGCTGACCCAGAGCATCCTGGAGGGACTGTGTCTCTCAGCTTGTTTGGGATTGACTTGGCGACCCCCCGGAAGAGCTAGTGGAAGTGGCCAGGGAGAGGGACATCTGGACCTCGCTGCTTAGGCTGCTGGCCCCGCGAATCAACCCCGGAAGAAGCGGAAGAAGATGAATGAATAATATATATAGTAGTAGTAATAATAATCATCATAAACATACTTGTTAATTTGGGTGGCGTAGTGGAAAGCATGGCCGTCTCACCACACGAGAGTTCTGGGTTCAGGTTGCAGGCTTGGTGAGGGCAGCTTGGTGTTGAGTTTGCGTGTTCTTCCCATGCTCATGTGGGTTTTCTCCGGGTACTCTGGTTTCCTCATACAGTCCAAAGACATTCACAATGGGCTAATTGGCCAACCTGCAGCCCTGTAAGGTGGCTGGGCAGATGGATGGATGGATGGACGGATGGTCAATTCTACATTTGTAAATAATAATATAGTGTAGTTTGCAATGTTACAGATAAATACAAGTCATAAGTAAGTTATTAGCATGGCCTCCCCATGCTTATGTGGGTTTTCTGAGGGTACTCTGGTTTTCTCACACCGTCCAAAGACCAGCCTCCTGGCAAACATAGTAGGATTAAGTGATTCAGCAAGTGGAATGATGGACACACAATATTTTTTAAGTGTGTTTTCATGAATTTTAGCCTATCCTGCTGTAACATCTTGTTACGTAGCCCTCTTGAAGCAGCACTTTGTTTTCCATGCAGATGTGTGCACATACAGAATCCAGGTGTTAATGCAGTGAAGGCCAGGCAGGTTGCCTTGCTGTGACTAAAATTCTGAAATATTTAAGAACTGTTTTAAACCCATTCTGTTCTATTCATGCTTTTTTTTTTTTTCAGTCTCGACAAACAGTCAAAGATGAAGCTTCGAGTACAACTGCAGTGCAAGAACCTTCATGAATACCTGAAGGAACTGAGTCCGGACATCCTTGACAGACTATACAACCACCCGGCGACATGTCTCGCTGTTTACAGGTTCACATTACGAATTATATACAAATGATCATGTGGATGTGTTGAGATCAATCCTACTAAACAATTTATGTCCGCTCGTTTAATTTGTCCTTAGGGAGCTCCCCGCGCTGGCAAAGAATTATGTGATGCGAATGCTGTTTCTAGATCACCCTCTCCCGCAGGCAGCCGTGGCATTGTGGGTCAAAAAAGACAGCCAAAAGTGAGTTTATAGCCATGTTCCTTTCAAACCAAAGTAAAGGTCAAAATCAAACCTTTCATTTCTAAACTCCTGCTGTGTTGCAGGGATCATGACCGGTGTGTATCCGTGCTGACTGGACTGAGACTGTGGCACAACCAACAGCTACAGGGAGGCCTTCAGGGCATCGTGCTTAACCCTGTGTTTAAGGATAACCTGCGGATTGCATTACTAGGAGGGTAAGACGAGCACATTTGTACTTTTTTCAAAGTCACAACATTTTTTAGTTTGTAAAAAAAAAATACGAATGAATGCTCCTGAGTTGCGCATCAACAAGGTGTGCAACTATCAACCTGGAGATCACCGGTTCGAATCCAGGTTGATGCCACAGTCGTCCATGACCGGGGTTCTTTGGGAGCTGATTGGCCGCGCTCTCACGGGAGGAAGGGATGGCATATGCTCACTTCCCTTTCACTCACAGCGATCACCAGCCAATCATGGGCGTCTTGTATGTAAGAGAGGGTGGATAGCATGTTCCCTCTGAGTGTGTTAGGCCGCCTCCATATACGCATGCGCAGCAGTTTATAAAGAGTCAGGTGGCAGCATCACATGTGACGGAAGGGGTTGGTGGTGGACATATGTGATTGGGAAGGCAACACTTATTAAGGAGAGAAAATGGGGGGGTGTGAATGAATGTAATTAGCTGATTTTTCATTTCTCATCACTCATTTGCTGAACCGATTATTCCGATTAGTGAGGAGGTTGGCGCCCATCTCAGCCAACACTGAGTACACCCCGAACAGTTGTAGACCATTGCCGGGCCAACACACACAACCATCCACACTCACACTCTCACCTAGGGGCAATCTAGAGCCAATTATTCCAATGTGCATATCTTTGTACCGTGGGAGGAAACCGAATTACCCGAACTAAACCCATGCAAGCTCAGGAAGAACATGCAAAGTCCGCACAGAAACGCCCAAGGCTGGGGCTCGCACCCATGACCTTCTTGCTCTGAGGCGGACATGCTAACCACTACGCCGCCGCAATTATCTGATGTGATCATCATCATTTAAAATTGGCATCATTGTTTTCCTCAACTCTTCTTTTTTGTTCTTCAGTGGTAAGCCATGGGCAGATGAGGGCAGTAGTCTCGGTCCTGACCGACACGCACGGGACATAGAGAGCCTGGACCATTATGCAATGGAGCGCTGGGAGGTCATTCTGCACTTCATGGTGGGATCCCCGAGCGCCGCGGTCAGCCAGGACCTCGCTCAGCTCCTCATCCAGGCCGGCCTCATGAAGAGGTAAACATCTGTCAAGGATTTCTTGGGTTTCAATACAAATACAGCAAACCAGAACAATTATAACATGGTTTTGTTTGCTTTTGCACTCTGTCAGTGAGGCCGGTGAAGCGCCGTGTATCACTTCAGCTGGGTTTCAGTTTCTGCTACTCGACACCGCCTCTCAGCTGTGGTACTTCACTCTGCAGTACCTCAAAACGGTGCAGGTCTGTTCCCCTTCTATTTCCGTGTGTCTATAAAGTGAAATAAAGCAACAACAAAAAAATCTTTTAAGTTGGTATTCTGAATTTTTGGGTAATGTTGCCTCTGCCAGTCTAGAGGAATGGACCTCGTCGAGATTCTCTCCTTCCTGTTCCAGTTGAGTTTCTCCACACTCGGCAGGGTCAGTAGCAACTATTCCTTGAGTTTGACTAAATGACATGCAAGTTACTGGTACACCGTGTAAGAAGTCAGAGTTTTCTTTTTAAAAATTAATAGTGGACACCTAGTGTAATTTTTCTTGAGTCTTATTTATGGTTACACTGAGGGACACTTCTCCCAGCTACCCTAGTGATAACTTTGCAGAATTCCAATAAAAGTTCCTGATAGAGTAACATATTTCTCAAATTTTGACCCAGTACAGATTTCAATTTATTCTTTTGTTAAAAAAAAAAAGTACATGGCTTTTTTTTAGTTAGTTTTGTTGTTGTTGTAAAAAATTGGCCATGAATGATGTAATCAGGTGACTAATTATATAATGTATTAAAAAAATAAACGTAGCCTATTTTGGTGAATTATCTGGACTAAGAGGTTTGCTTTATTATATGATGCTTTCGCCAGACAGCGAAACGTCCACTATGTCTGTTAATCTCACGCATTTTATCTCGTAAATGAATTGTCTTTCCAATTATTGCTATGATTTCTTTCTATTTTATCAATACAGGACTATTCTGTTGAGGGGATGAGTGAGTCTCTACTGACGTTTCTGCAGCATTTACGAGAGTTCGGCTTGGTTTTCCAGAGAAAGGTATGTCATCATCCGAACATCCGTCTGGAATAAAATGGAAGTGTTATATGTTATAAAGTTAGTTTAAATGGTTCTATTTTCCCAGGAGATGATTAGTCGCTTCAGAAAAGGTTCATTAGTGCTACTTTTAAAACAACACTACACACATCGAGAATAGTGTACCGGATTCCTGTCCTGCCTGCTCCCTGTCCCGTCCCAGTCACATGACAAGTAGTGAAACTGGCTCCCACGCCATGGGAATCTCACAGGAATCTACCGTGATCCACAGGATTCTGGAAAAAAGTTTCCGTCTCTAATGTTGAAGAAGATCCTTGTAATAAATGTCTAAGAATGTGTTATTAAACAAAGGAAAGGGTGAGGAGGATTTTCATTGAGAGTGTCCGGTGTCAGTGCGTAGGCACTGTTCCATAGGTTTTGGGGGAAAGTCTTTCATTGGATTGAATTGAAATAAAGTGAATAAAATCATAATAATCTTCAAGAGGAAAATATGAAAGAATAACAGTATGTGATAGCAGGGACTAATCAGGTTTGTGACCTTTCCACAATAAATGGAGCAATGAGCTACCGAGTGGTGCATCGACATCAACCCAGAGATTGCAAGTTCAAATCCGTGACCCGGAGTCCATGGGAGCTAATTGGCCGAGCTCTTGCGGAATGGAGGGATGGCATACGCTCACTTCCCTATCACTCACAGCGGTCACCAGCCAATCATGGGCGTCTGGGAGCTCATTTGTACGAGGGGGTGGATAGCGCTCTCCCTCCGTGTTAGGCCGCCCCCAAATACGCATGCGCAACAGTTCAAAAAGTGCCGGGCATTGCATGTCACGGAGGGGGCGTGTGCTTGATTGCGCCCCTTCCTGGTTGGTGGTGGTCAAGTGATAGGGAAGGCAAAAGTTGATGGGTGGCAATTCGATACGACTAAATTAGGGAGAAAAATGGGAAAAATTTTTTTTAAAAAATGGAGCAATGAAAGGATTAAAATAGTAAGGGCGGCATGGTGGCGAAGTGGTTAGCATGTCCACCTTATAGCAAGAAGGGACCGAGAGCGTTTCTGTGTGGAGTGTGTATGCCCTCTCCATGTTTGTGTGGGTTTCCTCCAGAGTCCAGAGACATGCACATTAAGCTTACTTATTACTGTTACTTATTACCCCAAGATATGGGTATGCGTGTTGTCCAATGGATTGGTGAGCAGTTCAGGCTGCACACATGACTTCGCCTAGAGTCGGCTGAGCTAGGCTTCAGCCTCCCTGCGGCCCTAGCAGGATAAATCGATTTGGCGAACGAATGAATGAATGACGTCAGTAACTTGACTTCACACACAGTTCATCCCGTCATACATTTCTCTTTTATTTTCTTTTCCTTATCATCCCTTACTGGAGTGAACTGGATTGTGTTGTACTGTGTGTGTGGCTCATTCTTGTTTCTCTCCCTTGTGCAGAGGAAGTCAAGGAGATACTACCCCACGAGACTGGCCATAACTCTGGCTGCAGGAGTCACCGCCAACCCTTCATCCACCTCCTCTTCTACTGCTGTAACTCCTTCCCCAGGAACGGGAGACTCTGGGTTCATTGTGGTAGAAACCAACTATCGTGTGTACGCTTATACAAGTGCGTATGCAGTAATATAGTGGTGTGATATATTGTAGTCAGGTGGTGCACCCGTTTTCAGGACTCATGAGTAAACTGAGAAGCACTTGTGGTATTTCTTTCAGACTCTGAGCTGCAGATCGCTCTCGTTGCTCTCTTCAGCGAGATGCTGTACCGGTTTCCTAACGTGGTTGTGGCACAGATCACCAGAGAGTCTGTACAGCAGGCTATTGCTAACGGCATCACAGCACAACAGGTTCAGTATCTTTTAGTTTATCTTATACTCAGCGGGCTGGATTAGATCTGGTGGTTTATTGAGCTGAATCACTGTTATTGAGTCACTGATTGAGTGACTGACTCACGGACTGATCGGAGTTCTTACTCAGAAATCCTCCGTCTTGTTTTTACTCCAAAGAAAACAGAACATGAGCCAAATGAACCTGGAATGATTGACATTCAGGAACATGGTTTGATCTCACCAGAGGCGAGTGGCTTGTTCTTAATGAACAAATCAGACTGCGTATTCAGAAAAAATATTCATCCTTTCATTCATTTTCTAAGCCGCTTATTCCTAATTAGGGTCGCGGGGAGGCTGGTGCCCATCACAGCCGACTCTGGGCAAGGGTAGGGTACACTCTGAACGGCTTGCCAGACCATTGCAGGGCCAACACACACACAAACATTCACACGCACGCTCACACCTAGGAGTGATTTGGAACAGCCAATTAGCCTACCGTGCATTTTTTTGGACTGTGGGAGAAAACTGGAGTACCCAGAGGAAACTCACGCAAGCACAGGGAGAACATGCAAACTCCGCAAAGAAACGCCTGAGCCCGGGAATCGAACCTTCTTGCTGCGAGGCGGACGTGCTAACCACTGTGCCGCCCAAGAAAGAAAAAAGTAATTGTTTTAACAGCCAGCACTAACAGCCCAGAGGGAAACTTAAACATGTGCTAACCTCGTTATTTGACACTTCAGTGTCATCTAACACGGCTGTTAAACACTCTATATTGAAATACCGGGTGGTTTTCTTTTTTTCATGGATAAAAGGATGGGGCAAAACTTTCAGAATAGTTAAAGGTTTCCGAAAGGTGTTTCCCAGTGATTACCCGTATGAGAGGTAGATGTTTTGGAGATCTGTGAGTAAATCTACAGTAATCCAGGACCACTGGTCAGGTTTGCATTTGTGAAATAATCCTCTGCATTGTTTTCACCTTCATTTGCATTACGATCTTGCCTGTGTGGGCAATTTCAAGCTCTCCTGTAGCAACAGCGCCAACTACAGTCACAGAATTCGGGGCAACACTGCCCTGTCAGTATTGCAGCAGCATCAAGCTTTATTTTTTACCTTTACCTGCAGAGATGAGGTCTCTGAAAATTAAAAAAATCAAACAAAAAAAAAACTTTTTTAGCTTTTAAGTTATGGAATGGGTTCCGTCCGTCTGTCTGTCACACTTTAGTTTCCAGACATTTACTTGCCGTATGCTGAAGCTGGGGCTTTCAGACTTGATGTGCTGGCTCACTACTATGTGTGCTAGGATGAGTTTGTGTGAGTGACCTTGACCTACTTTTTAAGTACAGTTTAAGGACATTTACTTGCTGTGTGCTGAAGCTGAGGCTTTCAAACTTGCTATGCTTCTTGCTATGCTATATTGGCATATTATGAAATGGTTGTTTTGGCGGGAGCGTCTGGACCCTGTGGTCTGTTTGATGTATTGAAAAGAAATTGAAAATTATACCATTATTGTATGTTAAATCAAGGGCAGTGGTGGCCTGGTGGTAAGGTGCTGGATTACTGATCTCAAGGTTGGGGGTTCAAGCCCCACTATCAACGAGATGCCACTGCTGTCCCTCCAGTGCAGCTAACTGGGTTATCAAACGCCGGCCATGTCTCTCACTGTCTGTGGTGAGAGGCATGTAAAAGAACCATTGCTGATTTTTTTTTTTTTTTTGTCACCGTTTTCCTGCCCTGCGATGGCCTGGCGAGTTGTCCTCAGGCTCAGTGTAAATCGGTATTACAGGTATCCGGCTCAGTGAATAATTGAAGGGCTCAGTGCCATAACCTGCAAAATCACAAATTTATGTTTTTGAGAAAAACACAAATAATAATATTAAGTCATATTTATTACATTATTTGGGATTTTACCTGCAAAGAAGCTGCAATTTTCTTTAAATTACTTTACTTACTTACTTTAGGGTGACTTTCAGCATATAGGGAGAGACCGCTACTGTGTTATCAAAATATGACGCTACCTCTCTTTTCATCAAGTAGGTTATGATACTGAGCCCTTTAACTGTTAATAACGAAGTGGTTAAAAATGCTGCTTGGTTTCATGTACTCATCAGGTATGTTGAAGCAACGTCATGGTGAGGGTACATACAGTGATGTGTGTTAAATACAGACACTATAGAAGGACATGCACACGGTTTGGTGTCAGCCACTAAGATAAGATATAAACAACAAGAAAAAGAAAAAAAAACACAGTTTTGAGCAGAAAGTCAGAACTGAGCTCTTAGGATTACACTGTCAGTGTCCACTGAGTAACAATATATTCTAACAAATCCTAGCTCCTGCACCGTGTGTTCGAATCCTCCTGGAACACAGTCTGCCACTGCACATCTGTAAACAGTGCAGACAGATAACCAGACGTGTATATTTGTAGGGATAAAACAGTATTTTTTTAGGTGCTTGTTTTTCTTTTGTTTATTACTTGTCATAGTGTGGAGCCCTTAGAACGGAGCCACAGTGCATCTCCGAGTGACTTGCTGATGTGATGCTTTAGATGATCAGGGATATGATCTATTGTGTGTGTGTATGTATGTATGTATGTATGTATATGTATATGTATGTGTGTGTGTGTGTATATATATATATATATATATATATATGTGTTTGTTTATTTACTTATATATTACACCTTCTCCCAAGGTGTAACAGACTGTGCAAATCCTTTTAGCACTACATCAATACTAATACTGCTAGAACATGGCACTACACTCTCATGGTAGATAGTAGCCTATTATTCACAGTCAAGTGCAAACAGCTGTAGACTTTCAGTTAGCTACGGTTCATATCAGCTGTAAAAGATGCGCAGTACCTTCCTGTATTTTATCGAGGGTGGCACGGTGGCGTCGCATGTCCACCTCACAGCAAAAAGGTCCTGGGTTTGATTCGTGGACTCGGTTGTTTCTGTGGTGAGTTTGCCTGTTCTCCCTTGCTTGTGTGGGTTTCCTCCCACAGTTCAAAGACATGCACATTAGGCTAACTAGCTGTTCCAAATATCCCCTAAGTGTGAGAGTGAGCGTGACTTGTTGTGTGTGTTTTTCCTGCGATGGTCTGTTCAGGGTGTACCCCGCCTTCGCCCATGTGTCAGCTGAGATAGACCCCAGCCTCCCCACGTCCCTAACAGTAGGATTAAGCGGTTGAGTGAATGAGTGTATTTAATAGATATTAAAGGGACAATGTGTAAGATTTAGGGGTATCTAGTGGTGGGGTTCCAGATTGCAACCAACTGAATTTTCACTCCAGACCCCTCCTCTTCTAAGCCTGTATGGCTCTGGGCTACTATAGAAAGATGGTGGTGCAAGATTGTGGCCTCCATGAGAGGGGACCCACTACCCACGTAGATATAAACAGCTTATTCACAGGTTCAGAATTTTTTTTTTTTAATGATCATACATTATTCCATTTCATCGTTCATTCGCCAAACCGCTTAATCTTATTAAAGCTGCAGGGAGGCTGTGGCCTATCTCAGCTAACTCTGGGAGAGGTCGGGTACAGCTTGCCAATCCATTGCAGCATCAACACTGACACAACTATTCACATTCACTCTCACACCGTGGGGCAATCTGGATCAGCCAATTAGCCTAATGTGCATGTCTTTGGACTGTGGGAGGAAACCAGAGTACCTGGAGGAAACCCACGCAGGCACGGGGAGAACATGCAAACTCTACACAGAAACACTCTCATCAAGGAAGGGACTTGAACCCAAATGTGGAAAATTTTTTAAATGAATAAATAAATTAAAAATATATTTATTGATGGTATGCATAATGTCTGATAGTAGATCCTCCAAAATGTTACAGACTGCACCTTTAATGAACGATTGAATTTACATTTCACTTCTCTTTTGTTAACGGGAATGATACCTCATTCCTAAGTTCTGGATTCATCCTTTTTTTTTATCTCGTCTCTTCAGATCATCCACTTCCTGAGGACCAGGGCACATCCTGTGATGCTCAAACAGGTCGCTACTGAATCTATTTCATTTGCTTCACTTACGTGTTTTATCTCAGCTCTCCTCACTGGCCTTTTCTTTCTTTTTTTTTAATCAAATGATAACATCTTTTATTTCCTTTGCTCATTCTTTCAGACTCCGGTACTTCCTCCGACCATCACAGACCAGATCAGGCTGTGGGAGCTTGAAAGAGATCGGCTGCAGTTTACAGAAGGTAAGAGCATTATGCCTCATCTTGATCACGAGAAGCAGGCTTGAGGACATGATTTTTTGTAGGACAATTTTTTTTAAAGATCAATGAGCAGTTATACAGTAAAAAAGTTAGGAGAGTGAGACAGATAATAATAATTTACTGTATTCAGTTAAAACTGGGATGATTCAATGAAAGCAAATTAGCACGTCCGCCTCAGAGCAAGAATCATTTACTCTCACAGTCGATTTGGA
>JAOUQZ010000012.1:16027827-16030019 GCA_028564935.1 Neosilurus hyrtlii
GCACATGTGCATGTAACACATTTCCTAATCATTAAAATGTATAGTTTGAGAAGTTGGAGTGAATGAATAAGTGAAATCTTGTTGGTTTGTTTATTCGTTATATTTTCATTCCTATGTTTTTGTATAAGAAGCCAGATTAAAGAGACTGTTTGTCAGATATGAATAGTGGTGCTGTTATTAAGGCTGTAGTTTTTTGGTGGGTTCAACGCCAAGCATCATCAAGCTGCCGCTTTTGGGCCCTTGAAGCCCTTAAAGCTAAGGTCTCACATAGCCAGCTGATGTATGAGAACCGTGGCTGGGACTACTGTGCCCATTCCATGACCATTCTGCCTGATTTTGGAGTCGTTTGGTCATAAAAATATGGGCGGATAATGTATACCTTTGTCTGAAGAATGTGAGCGTCTGCAACGCATACATAGCAGCTGTTATATCTACCATCAGTAACTGATGAAAATGTGGCACTGGTGCTTAATCTAAAGTTAAAAACTGGTAGGATGCCTTCATGCTTGCAGTGGTTGAAAATGATACAGCGGTAGTCGATCCACAGTAATTTCCAACATGGTCAAACTTTTTGTGAATGGAAACCACGCCCTCCTGATTCTCCTAGTAGTTCTGCGGCTCTCATATATTCCAAGGGAAGTGCGAAGAACACTTGGGGGTTGTTGCCGTTTGAACCCCTGAAGGCAAATTTCATCAATCATCTACTGTGCAGTAATTCCAGCTATGTGTTACCGATTTACTCTTTTCTAATACATCTCCACTAAAGGTGCTGTATCATGGCTAACCCTGGGGTTACAGTGGAGCCAGAATATTCACAATCTTCACGATTTATGAGCACATTTGGAGAATGATTGGGGTATAAAAATGAGGCAGGTTCATCCAAAAGATGAAACGTGAATGAATCGTGTTTCAAAGTTTATCAAGATCCCCTACGATGGCACATCAAGGTCTGTTACGCTCTGTTAAGCTCTACTATGCTCTTTGACGATAGTGGAGATCGTGGCCCCAGTGTAAACCCAGGGTAACCTGCAGTTTGACCCCTGCTTCCTAACAGGCTGGGATATGCAAAAAAAATAACTTTGTTTTGTTGAAAAGTGCTAAATAATGTGTCAAATAAAAACATTCTTCTTTTTTGATGGTTTGTCAAGGATTCTTTGGATAATTCTGATTCTGGGTTCCATTTGTTACCATGTTTTGTAGGGAAACCATGTTGTATGAATTAAATTCATAGTAAAATTTATGGCTCGTTACTAGTTTAATTTTGGGATGTTAACATGTCAGTTTTTTTCCCCCTCACTGGAAAGGAGATAAATCCATCTGGTACATCTGAGGTTAGAAGAGACTTGAGAAGGTAGAAACTACAGTATATTCCCAGTGATAATAAATCAGACAGTTAAGCACTTATGGTTGACCTTATGGGGCTCTCATCATAGACATAAGACTATTACTGCATATAGACAGCACACACTTATTGAAATATAGGTAACATCATACATGATTGCTTTTTCTTTAACGTCTCAAGTGTGTAATCTCTGCAAGCTCTTATCAATAGTTATATAAAGGTTAATAGAGGTTCAAAGAAATTAAATAAGATTAGGAACCTTCTCCAAACCATGGAGGGCTACAGCAAGGTTATTTAAATGCTTAGGGAGCGTTAAGGGAATGTTCTCAAAATCATGATACGCAATTATATTTCGGTAAAGAAACTTTACATGAGGTCCCAAACCACTTTATCCTACTAGGGTTATGGGGAGGCTGGAACCTATCTCAACTGACACTACGTACATATTTATAGTAATCAGGTTATCTGCATAGTGGTAATCAGTCAAGGATGTCATGAAACATTTTATATTGGTCTGTGTACATTTCCACAGGTTTACATTTTATGTTTGTTTATATAAACACATTTTATATAATTTTATATATATATATTTTTATATATATATATATATATATATATATATATATATATATATATATTTATAAGAAATATATATTTTTTTGTTTATATATTTATATATATAGGGCGGCACGGTGGCGTAGTGGCCACTTCCGCCTCACAGCAAGAAGGTCCTGTGTTCGATTCCCAGCTCGGACATTTCTGTGTGGAGTTGTATGTTCTCCCTGTGCTTGCGTGGGTTTCCTCCGGGTACTCCGGTTTCCTTCCACAGTCCAAAAACATGCACAGTAGG
>JAOUQZ010000012.1:16033478-16049222 GCA_028564935.1 Neosilurus hyrtlii
GTGTGTGTGTGTGTGTGTGTGTGTGTGTGTGTGTGGGTGTGTGTGTGTGTATGTATGTATATATAATATATATATACACACACACACACACACACACAGACACTCTCTGTGCAATCTACGATTCACAGAATCTGTGAACGGTGCAATCAAATTGGTTCGGCATAATGGAGAGTATCCACCTCCCAAACAGTGTTGTTTTCTTTTCTTATGTTCCCATGTACAGTAGTACCGTCACAGGGCTTATTCAATGATATCCGTCCCACCTTTGATGAATAAGTAATTCATTCATTTGCCAAACCGCTTAATCCTCTATCCACTATATCTCATTCGACACTGGGCGAAGGTGGGTTACACCTTAAACAGCTTGTCAGACCATCGCAGGGCCAACACATGCAACCATCCACACTCACATCCACACCTTGGGGCAATCTGTAGCAGCACATTAGCCTTATGTGCATATCTTTGGACTGTGGGAGGAAACCAGAGTACCCGGAGGAAACCCACGCTAGTCCGAGAACAACATGCAGCAAGAACGCCACACCGTTGCCAAGATGGGACTTCCAAGACGCCGCCCGAAAATTCCCCAACCGGAATTCGAAATGATGATGCGGTGGCAGAACATTCTGGGAACCAGACTCCAACATTGGCAGAACATTCTGGGGAATCTTGTTAGATTGTTAGTTTATTGATATGAGAATTAATTACCCGGTTAATTAAGTGAAGGAGTCTTTCATATAAATAGATACGGTGTGCTATAATGAAGGCTTGAGAGTGGGTTGGGGTTTGAGTCTCATGTGTAAGACATGTTCGTGTGAGGAACAGGGAGAGAGGAACAGGGAGAGAATGTGCCATGTGGAAAGTAGAGGGTTATTCCAGTGGAGCTTCCAAGATGAGGGGGGGACATCCTTAACACACACTTTCTCTACAGGAAGGGAAAGCTGGGGATGAGAGGAGTCTCAACATACTCAAATAAAGGTAGCAAACATTTCAGAATTATTACCATTTTATTAGTCTTCGAACTGCTTGCATTTGATATTAAAATAATAACACTAACAGGTTATAACGGTACTTGGCTAACGGTATGGTCAGGAATTTATGCTAGGTGGCTAGCATGCTAACATTCTCCTTGCAAATTAACCAAGAATTATACTCCTTAATAAATAAAACGTAATAAAAAAAACCCAGACATTAAATATATGCCCAAATGTCTGTCGTTGTATGTTTTTTTTTCATATATATAACACATTTCGTATATTAATTATTGCTATAGCTGGGACGTCTGGTCTGGTTTTATAGGCCGCATATGGAGCCGGGGAGGTTGCGTGAGAATCCCCCCGGTTCTGGTGAGTCCGAGGCCGGGAACTGGAGGGGAGAAACTCCCGGTGTAGAGGCAGACGAAGAGGGTAAACACAGCAGTGTTGTCAGCAGTAATGGCCCAACATCCGAGGCTGGGTGTGTCGAGACCGGTGGGATCACGGTGCCTGAAGAGGAAGAGGATCAGTACAAAGACGAAGAACTGGACCCCAGAATACAGGTAGGCAGTTTTAGCACTGAAATCAGGCTCCATTTAAATAATAATAATAATAATAATAGTAATAATAATAACAATTCCTTTATTTACCTAGCTGCATTGCTTTGAGGGGAAAACACAATATGAGTGTGTTGTCAGTATTGTTTCTGTACATCACTAGTCTGATGTGGTTTATTTTGATTTTTACTGCTTTATCATGTTTTTGGGTAATTTTTGTTTTGTTGTTTTTTTTTAACCCACCCATAATAGGAAGAGCTGGAGCATCTCAACCAGGCGAGTGATGAAATCAACAGACTGGAGCTTCAGCTGGATGTGAGTTACACTTTGGGTTTCATTCAACCCTGGTCATTACTTTCGGTAATCCTGGTGCTATCATATGATGGAAACGCCAAGATTTTTAAAAAAAATCAATCAAGTAGATCTTTTACAGTATATAACATGTGGGGAAATGTGATATCTCTCTGAACTTTGTGTGTAATACCAAAAGGAAAGAAGATGAGGATGATGGCACTGGCCTCGCCCTCACTTCTCTTCTTTAATCCGCTTTAGTAGGAACGCCTGTATTCCTGATCACTCATGTGGCAACGTGGTTCAGTGCATGAAATCATGAAGATGCGGGTCAGGCTTCAGGTAACGTTCAAATCAAACATCAAAATGAATAAATATGATCGCAGTGACTTTATCTATGGCATCTTGGATTTGCTTTATACTTAATATAAGTAATATCAGTATACATACCAACTATTGTGCTTAATGTTTGGATTATAGCTTCTGTAGTTTCAATGATCTGGTTTATTTATTTCTAATTAAAAATATTTATTTATACACATGATTTGTTTTATTTACAGCTTATCTCTTGCTGCTTATAAAACAGAATATACATTAAAATAATTTCTACCTGTTTACTGTATACATGTGCAGGCAAAATATCTTATTTTAAAGGGCCACTGTTTCACAGCTCTTAACCCTGCACCTGCATATATATATATATATATATATGAAATTATATAAAATTCTCTTTCTAGTATGGTTGTGTTTATAGTAGACTTTGGTGGCAGTATACACTTGGAAAAAAGATGTGAAATATTTTTTTATATATTCATTTATTGCCTCATAAATCCAAAATTAAGGTATTCTTCAGACCTGCACAGAGTTGCTAATAAGGTACTATAGCATGAATATTATATATAAAAATTTAAAAGATCAAGGGTAGTTGGGTACAATGACATTTTTGGATCAAGTATGATGCAAATTCAAGATGGACAATCAGATATTCTTTCTGAAATCTGTTGACTGACAGGAGTCAACCCCAATGTGGTCCTCTGGTGTTGTAGCCTGTACACCTAAAGCCTGGAAGTGTTGCATTCTGAGTGTCCTTCCTTTGATCCGAACCTGTCTGGATATTTTCCTCAGATCGCTCTCATGAACAGAGCATCTCCACTGCAGAAGTGCTGCTCGTTGGATGGCTTTTGCATCGTCCTCTGTAGAATCTCAAGATCTTTTGTGAAATAATCAAACTGCCACCAACAGCCATGCCATGACAAAAGTCGTTGATATCCCATTTGGACCATTCTGATGTTTTATTTGAACAGCAAATGAAGTTCTTGCCCTTTATCTTTATGATGGTTTGGGCTGCAAAGGTACAAAATAATCACAAATCTGTACACTTAAAAGCACGCACAGGATCAGAATGCGTGCAGAATAGCATCTTCATGAGACTGGATTTGTGCACACGGAGCAGAATGCATTTCTGATGGTTTTCTGCCCTGTGCGCTTGTATCACGTGGATATGCATGGTTTTATGTGCCCAGGCTCTAAGAATAATTAAATGCCATACTTGAGCCAAGTGTAGGATAAGCAGAAGAGCTCCTCATTTTCAGTTTAACTCCAAACTCATTACATAGAAACCTCTAACATGCTACTTCATACAGGACAGAGCAAACATGAAATAAGGATTTATACTAATGATGTTGAGCAATGCTACACTGATCTAGCATGCTAAGTCTTTAATTTCGACACACAATCCAGGCTCCTGAATGGCATTCATTTTTGCTCATGAGTTCAATTCCCAGGTGTTCACAGCTATCCGTGGCTGGGGACCCATGAGAGGTTAGTTATTGGCCAAGCTCTCAGAAAGAGAGGGAGGGTATACACTCTTTCCTACTACTAATAATCGACACTAGCCAATCTTGGGTGTCTGTAAGGAGTGCGTAGTGCTTTCCTCAAAGTATGTTACACCGCTCCTGATAATGCATGCACAGTAGGTTGAAAAAACGCTGTCTACTAGCATCACGTACCTCTGCTGTGTGATAGGGAGGTCTTATCTAAAGGGTGGGAAGTGTCTGAGAAATTTGGGGGCGGGGGGTAAAGCTACAGAGGAACCCTTAAAGGACCCTCTATTCTAAGAGTGTGGTGAACAGAGCAGGACATTAAACCACTGTGATGCTTCATACTCAAAGCAAAGGGTTAAGACGCGTAAATCGTTGCTGTACTTTTTACATGACTTTTTATGATCTTTCATAAAAATTCATCTTTTAATCTCTTTTTTTTAAGGAAGCACGGTCGAGCTACAGGAAAATCCTCACCGAATCGGCACGCAAACTTAACGCTCAGGGCTCCCAGCTCGGAGCGTGCATAGAAAAAGCCAGACCGTACTACGAAGCCCGTAGACTAGCAAAAGAGGTGAGTGAAAATGTCTTCTCTTTCCCAAAAGCATGTACCATTTCATCCTTAGTGCAGAACTCCTGGTTCGGATTATTTGTCGGTGTACTGCTCGGGAACGATGATCATGCTTTCTGTTAAATGAGTGTGGAGAAAGTGATCCAGAAAAAGATCCCTTGGCTTAATGATCATTACAGAGCAAGACAGTTCGTGTGTTCCTTAATACGATTAACCCCTGGCAAACACAAGATATGATTTGCAGATCACTTTTCATTAGCATTGTTAGCATCCAATCTCAAACATGTAATTGGGCTGGTGGAAAAACACTCAGCCGAGGCCACGGGGTGTAATTGAAAACAATTGAAGCAGAATTGGTTTGTTTGATTGAAACAGAATTGGATTGAAGTCTGACCTGGTAAGCCTCTCGTCGAGGGCGCTTTATCCAGGAGTAAAACCAGCCATTCCTGAGGCCACATAAGTGTTTATTAAGATGTAGTGTTTTTCTTCTATGCTAATTCTTCAGCACAGGAACATCCGACACACCACTGAGCATCTAACAACCCGAAGAATTTAGTTTCCTTTCCTAATCTAATGCACCTGCCTCTGCAGTTCAGATCCCCCTGAAGACCTTGACTGAGTTGTATTAGATTGGATTTGGAAGTAAATTTTGTACGAGTGCAGATCTTTAAAGGCTGTATTGGCTACCGCTCCTGTATAATCGACTTGGAATTGGTATTCAGGACACAGAATGGTTTAGGGCCTGCTCCTGGCTGGGACAGCTGAAGCGTATCTTGGCAAAAATTATGCCCGTGTTCTAACAGGAGCTGCCATCAATCTCTTTGTCGTGACCTTAAACTTGGAGCAACCTTGTGCATCTGTTGAGGCTTTTTGGACGCGTTCGCTTGATCTTGTACTGTAACCCCCTCCAACCCATAACTCTGAATCGATCTTCATTTAGAAACGTTTTGTCCAAAACTGAGTTAGACATCATGCCCGGCTGCGGTGACATTTTTTCACTAAGTTAGCTGTCTGAAATATAGCCTGCTGTTAGAACTTCCCTCCGTTTATTGATTGTTTGGAGGCCTTTTTTCACTCTAGCACAGCATTTCCTTTTTCTGGTGAGTCAGCTTTTTATTTATTTATTTATTTATTGTTTTAATCTCAGCATTTTTGGCATACATCCTTACACAGCATAGTCACCTGCATGGTTGTACGATGTATGGCTAGAAGGTTCACGCCTTGCAGGATGCTTAATGCCAGGTAGAATTCTAAATGGCAGGTCTAATAGAAAGACTACCGGCCGGCTGTCCACTTGATGTCCGGTGATTGACGGCTCTCTTTTGCGTCCAGGCCCAACAGGAAACGCAGAAGGCAGCACTACGCTATGAACGGGCCGTCTCCATGCACACAGCCGCGAGGGAAATGGTGTACGTCGCTGAGCAGGGTCTCCTGGCTGACAGAAACACGCTGGATCCAACGTGGCAGGAGATGCTCAATCACGCAACATCCAAGGTACAATAAGCAATAAAAGCAGTTGGGTTAGTAATAAAAGAAAGCAATAAACACTTAACTATAAAGAAGACTGTACTCTTAAATTGATGAACAACTGTATTAAGCACATTGAGTCTTATTCAGATGCTCCTTACTAGGCAAAATACCTTCTGAAATGTCAAGGTTACATGGGGATTGCATTTTAAACAGGCTTTGATGAAATCCATCTCGCTGAAAGCCAGAAGAGTGAAGTAGTCTCTTTTAGCTTTTAGCTCTCCGGACCACAGAAGTTGAAAAATGCCATAATCCAACATGGCATTCAGACTTTTTCTTTATGCACAGCGAATACCTGGTAGATAAAAGCTAGTGACTATAAATGATGAGATATTAACCCTTAAAAAAAAAAAAAGAGTAATTACATAGCACGCACATGTGTAGCGATTTCACCAAGAAGCCGAGTAATAAACGCTAGTCCTTCTGAGCTAAGCGTGCTTACCTAATTAACGCTTTCCAATGGATTCTGTCAGCTCTTTGCTGCTTAAACACTTGCTCTCCGGGACTAATCAATGATGGTGATTAATGCGTACCCGCACTTGCTGATCAAGGTTACATGTCTATTTGGATTTGGAACTTGTTTGCTGGCTGCTTGTGTTTTAACATTGATAGAACTTCGAAGTTTTGCATGTAACTGTATTTATATTTGTGTATAAATTTATACTCATTTATATTCGATTACTGTGAAATTTTAAAATCTGATTGGTCAGAAGGTGTTGACTGTTGCTCTAGTTGGTCCGGTCGAGGCTCAGCAACATTAATGTGCATTAAAATGAAGTCAGCCGATGACCTGAATCTACTGAACGAGCAGGTTATCACATCACTGGATATAAAATAGGGACTCAAATAGTGAAAGAATGAATAGAACAACATACAATGTAAACTTAAAAATAGTAACCCAAAGTGCAAATGCGGATCATCTATACAGGGGAATAAAAGCTGAAACTCCGACTTCTCTTCTCATATTCGTCTTTTGAGCTGTTTGTTGCTGTTCCAATACTTTTGGAGGGGGCTGTATAGACGGTACTGTGCAGAAGTTTTAGGTGCCTTCAAAGAAATGCTGTGGAGCAAAGATGCCTTCAGAAAGAACGAAGTTAAATGTTTCTCCGTACATGAGTACAGAATTACTGCACAGAGCAGCGAACAATAACAGTTTAAGCAGTGTCAGTATTTGGTGTGATGACCTTTTTATTTTATATGTTTTAAAGTATACGCAAGTAGAATGTATGGAGTTTTATAAGGAAGTGAGCTGTAGGTTTTTTGAGCATCTTGTAGAATCAGCTTCAGCAGTTCTGGGGGGTTTGACTGTCACACTTGCTGCTTATTTGTGCAGTAAAGCTCAGCAGCCTTCATCATGTTTTTTTCTGAAAACTGGACTTGTTTTATTTACTGCTTTTTTTCTGTCACATTTAATTTTCTGCTGGAAAAATTATTTTTGGAAATCTAAAATGTTGTTTTTGTTCTGACTCGATCGCACAGAAGTCATAAAATTCTTTGACAAAGTTTATACCTAAACCTTTTAGCCTTCTGCACACTTCTGTATGTAAGAGATTTGTAACAACTCAATAAATTGCTAAAATGAACAATAAAATAACAATGTATTTTTCTACATATTTTTAAATAAAAACAATGCAGATATCAGTTTTAAAAACTTACATAAAGTATTAAATGTGACCCATCACAGCAAAGTGGGTATTAAATCAGAAGTCAGGGTTTTGGAGTAAATAACCTGCCTGGAATTTTCAGCCTTTTAAGGATGAAGCGTTGGAGAAAAATCACGTTTAAAGTTCAACAAATTATTGAATAATTAAATAAAACCTTTTTTAATTTTTTCCCCCTCTGTTTTTTTTCCGTTTTTTTTTCTTCTTCTTCAGGGGCATGACATGGGGGGGAAAAAAAGGATGAAATCGGGCGCTTGGGTTTCCCCCTTTTTAGATCAATAATTTTGGAAAACACACTCAATGTTATGAATTTGTGGATTTTTGTTTGTGGATCCAAATATTAATGTGTGCATGCCTAATTTTCTCATAGGTAACTGTATAGAGTTTTAATGCTTTTGTACACTTTGTTATTATAAAATTTTTTGTTCATTTAAACCTAGCTGTGTAGCACTCATGACTTAAGCTCAAAAAAGAAAAATGTGTGATCATTGCTGAAGGTAAGGTTTTCTGTAACGAGGCGTTTAGTAAATCTACATGGTGGTTAAAAGTTACTTAGTGATTATAATGGAAAGTTCCACAAGAGAGGAAAACGAGCAGATGTTGAGGGAAGTACTGTATATAATTTCCATAAAATAAGTAATAACTGCTGTAATAAGAACACTCTGCAATGTTAATTGTAAGTATAAAACAGCTAAAAGTTAATTTCTTAATATTTAATTATTACTGTTGTTGTATGAGAGACCTAAAAGACTTCAGGACATTCAAGGAGCTGGCAGTAAAAAGCTCAACATAATATTTATAAATATTAAATATGAAAGTATATCTCCACGACGGTTTACGGTTGCATCTGAATCATAAATGGTGCACGAAGAGTAAAATCTTATGATTCGAGCAGCCATTAGCTGTGTGCACCCGTGATCGCTGATGTGTGTGATCTGGCCGTTGGCAGGTGAACGAGGCCGAGGAGGAGCGTCTGCGGAGCGAGAGAGAACACCAGCGCGTCACGCAGCTGTGTCAGGAGGCTGAGGCACGAGTACAAACTCTCCAGAAAGCTCTCAAGAGGGTCATCATCAAGTCTAAACCATACTTTGAACTCAAGGCCCAGTTCAACCACATTCTAGAGGTAGATGGCTCATCAAAATTACTCTTATAATGAAAAGACTATTTATTTCCTCCTCACCACACAATGCTGGGCTGAGCTCATGCAGCTTTGATGGACGTATTGATTTATAGTCCCTGCCAGGGTCCTCACAATAACCATAAAATATGCAAAATGCTTGCATGGGAGTTGTGTCAGCTGAGCTTTGGTGGGAGATGAGAGAGTTTTGTATAATAAAATAAAGCAAGACGATTTGATATGGGTTGGGTTTTTTTTGTTTTTTGTTTGTGGTTTTTTTATTTTTTTGGTTAGAGCAGGCATTTCGTTATTTCTCATTTTAATGGGTGCCAATAATTTTGGAAGGTTTATGTAGCTTTTGGATGTATTATGTATGCACACTGTATGTATGCATCTTTACAGGTTCTGTATAAAGACATATACAACATGACTACAAATCAGTGTTTATTGAACTGTTAATCAGTCCCTCCAGGAATCCGTAATCATATCAGGTCACGTGAATTCAAACAAAAACAACAAACATCCTCATATGTTCTGTGCAACCTTGAAATTTTAAGCAATCACCATGACATCGCTGCAAATTTAACCAATCGTTGTATTATTCTGCGTGTTTTACCGATCGTATCGTTCACCCCCTCGAACGTTGAGCCATACATCACCCTATGTCCGGGGGGCAGCCGTAGCCTAATGGTTAGAGAAAGCAGTTTGGGACCGAAAGGTCGCTGGTTCGATTTCCGAACCAGCAGGGAAAATGTGTGGAGGTGGGGGAGTGAGCAGCACCTTCCCTTCCTCCACATTTATGGCTGAAGTGCCCTTGAGCAAGGCACCTAACCCCCACCTCCTCTCCGGGTGCTGCAATATGTGGCAGCCCACTGCTCCAAGTTTGTGTTCTCACTGTTTGTGTGTGTGTGTGCTCACTTTGGATGGATTAAATACAGAAGTCAGAGTTTCCCTTCGGAGATTAATACAGTATATCCCCCCAAAAAAAAGGTAAAGAAAAAAAAGTCACCTTCTTTTTTTATACTTTGTGACTCTCGTAATTCCACTGCAATAAACGCAACATGTATTGCAACATGTGTTGCAATTATAATTAAAATACACCACAGAATTTGGCATTTTAGACCACGACAATCTCAGAAAAACCCTGCGAAATCCAGGAGGGACTGATTTAAGTGCTATTTAAGTGTTATTTCCTAATTTTCGATCAAATCCATTGCAGGAACACAAGGCCAAGGTGGTTCAGTTGGAGGAGCGAGTGGCGAAAGTAAAGACACGCTACTCCGTCGCTCTCCGTAACCTTGAACAAATCAGCGAGCAGATCCATGCCCAGAGGGGGCGTGCTCGGGAGGCCAGGCAGCGAAACAGGGCCTGTGGTGGGCGGAGCTCCCCAGTAGGAGCGGAAGCTGAGGGCATTATACAGGCAGGGGCTTATGGGGGAGTAGGTGTAAGTCTGCTGGATACCAATTGGGCAGATCAGGAAAAAACCAGGCAGTGGGTGGAGAAGCACAGGGAGGAGGGGTGGGGCCATTTGGCTGAAAGGGCAGGGTCGGACTCTCTGTCCGTCATCAGCCTACAGACCATCGCCTCAGACCTGGAGAAGTGCGACTCCGTGGAGCACCTGGGTGATTTGAGCGATGTCAGTAGTGTGGTGGGAGAGGAGAGGGAGGCCGAGCGAGAGAAGGACGGAGCGAGTGTGTTCAAGCAGGGAAAAGAGAACGAACCGGCGGCATCAGGGACTGAACGACCTCAAAGGGATCGAGAAAACTTTGTTAAGCAGCACCACAGAAGTGTGAGCTTGTAGGAACTAGTGATCTAATGCACCTTAACCCCCGAGGTCCATGCCTTTGCTTCAGCCTTTCATGCCGTTCTCTCTACTCTCTCAGAGGCAGTGTTACAATTCTCACTGTCTCCTAAAACGGCTTTTCAGTGCATTCGCGGACAGAGATGTAATAGACAGAACGCAGCGTGAGTGAGAGGGAAGCGTGAAAGACTGCGACGGAAGGCATGGAAACACTCTATCAGTTCCTCTAGGACTGGCTCTCAGCAGCAGCGGCTGAGAGGGAGAGAAGTCATTTTTACTCAGTAATGACAGGATGAAACGGAATAATATAAAAGGATGAGTGTTTAGCATGGCGTCGTTCCTGTAATGCTGCAGAGCGTAAAAGTTACCTTTTTCCTCTGTATTTATGAATAACAATAAGGGAGGAAACTCAGCGTGTCATCTGGGGATTGTAGTTCTCATGCACTGATCCTCACTCTCACCTTAGTCTGGGCGAGAAGGATGGAAGACTGCGAAGAGACGGCGATTAAAGGAAGCAGGGTGTAACTACGGTTTAACACGCAGATTGTAAATAGATCTCAGTGCACATCGTGGATCAGGGGCTAAATATAGTATCAGGTTGATTGCTCTGTGTGAGTGAGTGAGAGAGAGAGAGAGTTCAGTGAATTATCACTTTGAGTTATGCTGCTTTCATGTCATGCATATGCTGTAATATCCATACCGTCAGTGGAATCAGTCTGAGCTGAAAAGCTGAAACGCATGAAAACGGAATGATGCGCTTTCGACTTGACTGTGAAATGGTACGTCGCCTTTAAAGCCACATTTTCCGAAGTGGATTCGTGAGCATTTTTGAGAAAACAGAGCGGTTCCAGAGTGCCTTCCTTCCACATCTGGGCCTGAACGAGTGTTTCATTTAAAGATGTCAGTATGCTGTCGGAAACTAAAAACCTACATATTTATAGAATATTGTGGCATTTATTTATCGTAGTCCTGAATAACATCTATTAGAGAAAATATTAGTCCTGACATATTTATTTTCATTTACTTAAAGTGTTACATATTCAGTGCCACATTAGTGTTCGAGTTTAAAAGAAAAAAAAAAAACAACTAATATATAATAAATACATGTTTACAAGTACAGTTTTGACATAAATGGATCTCTGGCAAGATCTGAGGATACACATAGGGAAAAAAACGCCTCCATGCCAATACCTGTGATAGGACAGAAAGGAATGAACAGTACTGTAGCACTTTGTGTGTGTGTGTGTGTGTTCTAAACATTCTTCCTTCTATCTTGACTGAATCCTGCTGTACATCCATTTCCCATCTCACTTTTTCCTGCCTATTCTCTGCGTTCATACACTGGAAAATGACCTACGACTCGTAATTTCTCAAAAGTGGTTTCTCTGTTTGTGAAATTCAAGTATGCTCTAGAGGAATATATATTACTTATCACCTGATAAATGTATTAATTCTGTAAATGTTAATTTATTGAACTGCTGAGGATATTAAAACTTGAATCTAACATCTACCTCTGTGATTTTTTTTTCTCCATGTTTACTGAGGTGTACCGCGCGGTACGGGTTAGTTTTAATGTTAACAAATTGTTTTATCATGACTTAAAACTATATTCAAAGCCATTTGAGATAATCAGTTCCCTCAAGGCTGCGATGGGGTGTACCTCGTACTTGCCCAGAGTCGGCTGACATGGGCATCTTCCTCCCCTCAACCATAATTAGGAGTTTCCTGAAGGGGGCAGAACAGTGGCATAAGGGCCAGCATGTGCGCTTCACCTCAAAGAAGGTGATGGGTTCTGTTTGAAGTTTACATGTTCTCACTGTGCTTGTGTGGGTTTCCTCCAGGGACTCCGGTTTCCTCCTACAGACCAAGGACATGCACATTGGGCTAATTGGCTATTTCAAATTGCCCCTAGGTGTAAGTGTAAATGGCTGTGTGTGTGTTGCCTTGGCTAACTGTTCAGGGTGTACCCCACCTTCACCCAGAGTGGTTTGAGATAGGCACCAGCATCCCTGCGAAGGAATGAATGATTTCCCTGAAGGGATGTGACGAGGCAGGAAGGCCGTGTTTGCCCTTGGGAGTGCGTTCTCTCGCTTAGCCTCAATTTTTTTGTTGGAGAATGTTGTACTGAAAATTTTCAAACCTCAGATTTTCTAACTAATAAGTAGGAGCAGAGTAGGATGGGCTGTTTATCTGTACTGCTGAAACTGTTATCCACCAGCGTACGCTCAGGTTTTATCCTCCGCCGATACAGTTGAGTAGAGTATTGAGAGCGGGCTGGTAATGCTCCGTTTCCATCCATCTGTCTATCATGCACATTTGCTGTGTTAACACCTCAACACTCTTGAATGAGTTCTGAGGACTATGACCTTGACCTGTTTTTTCAAGGTCATACTGAGGTTAAGTTGTCAAAGTTTATTAAAACGCCATCACTGGGATTACCGATCATCAATTTGTCATAGGACCTCCATATTTTGAACATACATCCACCTCAACACCCTCTTGCATGAGGTTTTATGACCATGACCTAATTTTCAAAGTCAAATTGAGGTCACTTAAAAAATTAATCAAAAGTGGCCTTTGTCTTGCCAGCAATTTTTCATCAGACCTTCATATTTCAGGATAGGTGGATGGGCTGAAAAGCTCGCAGGCTGTCCGTGATGCTATGGTGGAATTTGACCAAATGTGGTTCGTTTTTCAATGTAGTCTCTCCTATGGTCTACACACATTTTCCGTCCATGTTGCAGTGCTTGGACTCCATTGGTATAGAACCTCTCAAGCTTTAATGCTTTACATTACTCCTTTTAGTCAACTTATAAACTTTTCAGTCCACTTCAACACCCTCTTGCATTGAGTTGTGAGCACCGTGACCTTTTTTTCAAGGTCAGATTGAGGTCACTGACAAAAAATTAATTAAACTTGGTCTTCGCCCTGCAATTATTCATTCATTAATTTTCTAAGCCCCCTAATTCTAATTGGGGTCATGGGGAAGCTGGCGCCGACTCTGGGCGAGGGCGGGGTACACCCTGGACAGCTCGCCAGGCCATCGCAGGGCTGTCACACACCTAGGGGCGATTTGGAACAGCCAGTTAGCCTACTGTGCATGTTGTTGGACTGTGGGAGAAAACCCATGCAAGCAGGGGGAGAGCACGCAAACTCCACACAGAAACTCCCTGAGGTCCGGGAATCGAACCCAGGCCTTCTTGCTCTGAGGCAGACATGCTGCCATGGGGATATCAGTCCATTGGATATACTTCTTGTCATTATTTATTTAATTTTGTCTTCGTGCCTCTTTTCTGCAATATGTTTCTTTTGTATCAACCCCAAAAGCAAGAATTTTCTCAGTCAGAGACCTTATCTACCATCGTAAAGACACTCACCTTAATCCATTAATGCTTCTTTGTTACAGTGTAATGGTGGTTTATTTTGTCTGTCTTAGCTTTATTTGTTTTCCCCTGCAACACTCGACATTACCCGGGTAAATATGGCACAGAAATCTGAACAAATTGGGCGTGTGGTATTCTTTCCGTGGTTCTTTTAATGTCTGGTTTGGATGTACGAGGGAGTGCGCTGGGATGTTCCTAGTGTCTGATTAATCTGATAACGCAGTACAGATCACCGAAACCTGTAGTTAAGAAAAGGACGAAGAGAAAGAGCAGATTATCTTCAGTGTACTTCAATTATTCAGCAGAAAGAAGCAGGATGAGATAAGGTAGAAAGGTTGGATAAGTATAAGGGTGAAAGGGGAGAAATAAAACGTAGACCTTCACTGAGCTAGAAAAGGTGACGCTAGGCGTGGGAGTTTGTCAAAGGTGGGTGGCAATGATTTGAACGGTTTAGAGAGAGGAGCTTTTGTTGAGTTATGAGTGTCAATCTTCCTTTCATTATGTTGAAATTTCTCTTTCGGGTGATCATTTTGGGGGAAATTGCACACGAAGGATTTTCCGCCCGAATGGAGTCTAATGTTGAGGATGCCTAGGGAAGAAAGGAAATGGGTTGGCATCAAAGCAAAAGAGTTTATCCTCTTCGTATTTGTGTTAGATTTTGATACAGAAGAAAAAAAAATACACTCCTTATATCCTCCGTCTACTTTTATTCCCCCTTGTACTTTTTTTTTAAACAACCTTGAAACTGGCAGGTCAAAAGCTTTGTTTCTAGTCAGAGAAAAAGAGAGGTGTGAGAAGGTGTGAGATGATCTGAGAGGTTGCTAATAGAGATGGAGAGCAGTGATACAGGAAACGGCACACAGATAAATCCTGCAGTGCAAGTGACGTTTGGCTCGACTGATAAATCCGTATTGGAAGGCATTCATCAGAATCAGTGCAAAGTGAGTCACTGGAAGTGGGTTGCAGAGTTTATGAAGTTTATAGATGGAGACTTTTCTGTTCGAATGATTGGGTTATTTTAGGATCTCCTCCAGCAAACATACTGACTGTACCAATGGAACGGCACAACAGTACGATCACCCCTGACTAGCTATTATTTGGGTAGTGGACTATATTCAGTACAGTGATGACATTGATATATTAGTGTGTGTTGTTCTGGTACATCTGTCTCAGGCACAGTAGCGTCTTTATTATTTTTAACATTTCTATAACTGCTGGATTGTGAAATAGTACATGAACCAAAAATATCCAACCATGTGTGATTCGAAAGGATGTCATTCATTCATTCATTCATTCATTGAACTGCTTTATCATACTAGGTTTGCAGCCAACTCTGGGCTAAGGCAGGGTCCACCCTGAACGGCTCACCGGACCGTTGCAGGGCCGACACACACAAAATCTTTCACACTTACACTCACACCTATGGGCAAATTGGAACAGCTGATTGGACTAATGTGCATGTCTTTGGAATGTTGGAGGAAACTGGAGGAAATCGCCTCCAAGTGTGTCTTGCAAGACAATGACGGCCATTGTCAAGACATTGTCTTCATCCTACTAGGGTCATGGGGAGGCTGGAGCCTATTTCAGCCAAGTCTGGGTGAAGGCTGGGTGCAACCTGAACAGCTCACCAATCCATCGCAATGTACTTTTAAAGACTTCAGGATGGAGGAGTGTGTTAATATTTCTAAAATATTACTTCTTTTTTCTTTATAGGACAGAGTGGATTTCTGTATAATTAAAACAAAACAATAAAATATTTTTTTTTACTTTGTATTTTTTAAAAGAATCACAAATGAATTTATTGAAATGAATTTTTCCCCAATCAAGTGTGTGTGTGTGTGTGTGTGTGTGTGGGGGGGGGGGTGATGAGGGAATCAACGTTGCGGAAAGACTTCTGTCAAAGATATCACAAATATAACAACCTTCTTTTCCCCCAGACAGCAACCGTGATCTGCTCCCCCATTTATCCACTTACACACTTACCTTCATCACTCCTGCCATTCTACAATTGTTGTTGTAGAATGGCAGGAGTGATGAAGGTAAGT
>JAOUQZ010000012.1:16049750-16063800 GCA_028564935.1 Neosilurus hyrtlii
ACTTACCTTCATCACTCCTGCCATTCTACAATTGTTGTTGTAGAATGGCAGGAGTGATGAAGGTAAGTGTGTAAGTGGATAAATGGGGGAGCAGATCATGGTTGCTGTCTGGGGGAAAGAAGGTTGTTTAGTAACCTGGTGGTTCTTGTATGGACTCTCCATTACCTTATTCCACTCTGTATAGGGAAAAACAGACCGCCGGAAGGTGGGAAGGGATCACTGCTAATTCTGGAGGCTCTGGTGATAAATCTCCAGCAAAGATGGAAGAGCCGCACAAATAATCTTTTCAGCTGTCCTCACCATCCTGTTTAGTTGGTGTTGTTGATTCCTTCTGCTGTTCTCAAAGCAGGATGTGATACAGTAGGTCAGTATGCTTTCACTTCTGCCACTATAGCAGATCAGGGCTGGAGTAGGAAGGTCTGCTCTTTTTATTTTCCAGAGGTAGTGAAACCACCGTTAGACCTTCTTGATGTGTTGCTGCTAGAATTCAGATAGTCTGTCTGAAACACTGCCAAGAACTTGATGCTTTTTACTCTTCTTCACTGGAAAAATATGGTTCTGGTAGGCCTTCACAATGGCAACTATAATCTCTTTGGTTTTGCCAATGTTGAAGGCAAGATTGTGAGTTCTGCACCAGGTTGAATGCCGATTCATCATTATTGTTGCTGATGAGACCTACCACTATGGTGTCATTAGTATACTTTATGACGTAGGCGGGATTAAATCTAGAGCAGTCATGGGTAAGCAGAGTAAACAGCACAGGACTCAGTACACAGCCCTGAGGCAATCCTTTGCTCACCAAGGTGGATCGATGTGTGTTGCCGCCAGCTCTGACTGTCAGTTGTCTCTGCATGAGGAAATCCAAGACCCAGTTGCAAGTGCCAGTGTCCACATCCAACAGTCTCAGATTGTCCACCAACTGTTGTGGGATGATTGTGTTAAATACTGAGTGAACGTCAGGATTTTGGCAAAGGTGTTTTTGTTTTCCAGATGGAGGTGTGCAGTGTTGCGGATATGGAATTTTCCATAGATTGTTTACCGGTTGGTAGCAAGGTGAGTCTTGATGAGCTGCATAGCAAGATGATTAAAGGATTTCATGATTATTGGAGTGAGGGCTACAGAACGGAAGAACATAAGGAGTAAAACATTTTCTTGGACATGTAATTAAAAAAGAGTCCAAGTGTTAGGTAAAATTGGGCACACACACTTTGTTCTTGTTTTTTTGTGTTTTTTTTGGGTTGTTGTTTTTTGGGGTTTTTTTGTAACCCAAGGGACACGTATACATCAGAGCCTCTGCGCCTAAAGTGAACGTATTTTATCTATCCACGCCTTTACTGTAACTGTGCACACCTCAACCACGCTCTAACTAGCCTATCCTGTGAGAACTACATGTGGCACTTTGTTTAAACAAAACATTCCTGTCCAATTTTGCCTTAACTCTGTGAATATGTATAAAAAGTCTGAAGAATCATAAAATAAAAGGAGAACATTGCCGACCACGAGCCAGTGTGCTGTGTTCCTGTTTTCTCCTCACAGGCCTGATGAAGTAAGGTAATGTCTGAGCTGGGACGGGGGGGATCTAAACCCATCCACAGGGCAATTCCTTTGTTTGAATTGCAATGCAATCGCGTTTTTTTTCTCTCTCCTAATATTCAGTGTACACAAAATCAAACCTAAACAACCTAACGACAAGTTTTCAGTTTCATACTCATGTACAGAATAAATACGCTCATAAAAAAATATGATGAATACTTTCCACTCCTTCATCACTCTGATTAACAACGAAGAGAGAAGACAGCCTTCTCAGCAAGACAACAAGACCAGTTATCATCTTACAAATCCCAGAATTGCGCTCTTGATTATTTTAGTCAAAAAGCGCTCTTTGGATGTCAGAAACAGCACAAAAAAATTGCAGTTGTTTGTCTAAAATAAGCCAGAGGTGAGTACATGTGGACATTGATGCCCTCATTACATAATTTAAGTGTGATCCTTAATCTAAGTATTGCTAACAAAGAAGATGTCAAAAGTAGCAGTGCATTGTTTTGACCTTTTTTCTGCACGGCGTACCTAATTTGTGGCCTTTCGCGAAATTATTCAGGACACGAGAGCTGTAACTTTTTTTTTCATCACAGTCAGGAAATGGTGTTAGACAGCAATGATGAAAAGCTGCCGCAGATCTTTAGCACACATGACTGCCTGAGAAGGCGCGGACGTGAACGACATTCGCGTTCGCGGCTCCAAATCGAGGAGCGAGACAGCTTTATTTGGTTAGCTTACTCTGCCCTGCAGGGAGGATATGCAAACGTCTGTGATGTTAGGGATTCAGCAATTAATTATCCACACCTGCCACGTGTCTGCTTCCGTAGGATTCATGGCTGGGAGCTACGCAGGCCTGTGATGCTTGTGGAAAGCACAGGAAAATAAGCAGAGAGCCATAAGGTTGTCACTATAATATTGATGGAGCTGTTAAAAATGCTGTCTTATAACCAGAAGCAAACAGCATGTCGTATCTGTGTAAAGCATCATCATAGGAAGAAAGCATTCATGCTGATTGTTCTGGGATCATAAATAGAGCGGAGATGAATCAATATATTGTATAGGTAATTGTTGTGTAAGATTCGAACAGCCAGGGTAGTAACCCCCCCCCCTGGGATCGGTGTAGTAGTAGTAGTGACAGTGTAACAGGAAATGTCACTGTAACATTTAGGAAATTAATAGTGGCTCTACAAACAGATCATATTTGCTCTCTTTTTAGTCTGATAGTGTCAAAGAGTTGATAAATGCCTCGGGAACTAATTTTAACACATTAACACGGTAAATTGTGTCATCTTTTTAACACGAACCAAACAGCGCAATTTTTAATATGCTGCTGAAAGTCGGAGCAGTCTGTTTTAGACTGTGGTGTACTGTACATGGGTGGTACGGTGGTGTAGTGGATGGCACGTCCGCCTCACAGCGAGCATTTTTGTGTGGAACTTGCATGTTCTTCCCATGCTTGCATGGGATTTCTCTGGGTACTCTGGTTTCCTCCCACAGTCCTAAGGAATGCATGCATTCATTCTTTCATTTGTTTTTGTAAGCCGCTTAATCCTAATTAGGGTCTGGTGTCCATCTTAGCCGACTCTGGGCGAGAGCGGGGTACACCTTGGACAGCTCGTCAGGCCAGCGCAGGGCCAACACTCACACAACCATTCACACTCATACACATGCAAACACGGGGATAACATACAATCTCCACACAGAAATGCTCTGACCCCGGGACTCAAACCCAGGCCTTCTTGTTGTGAGGGGGACGTGCTAACCACTGTGCAACCATGCTTCCTTCAAAGACATGCACATTAGGCTAATTGGTTGTTCCAAATTGCCCCTAGGTGTGAGTATAAATGGTTGTCTGTTGGCAGTACAAAAAACTGGCCAGCTGTTCAGGTTGTACCCAGCCTTTACACAGAGTTTGCTAAAATAGGCTCCAGCCTCCCCATGACCCAAGCAGTATAAAGCTGTTTGGCAAATGAATGAATGACTCTATTATATTGTATCTTAATGTAATGTATTGTAATCTCAATTCAATTCACTCTCTCAATTGCCGAAATTATTAATCTTACTAGGGTTGTGGGGAGCTGACACTGGGCGAGGACGGCGTACATTTACATTTACATTTATCGCATCTGGCAGATGCCCTTATCCAGAGCAAATTACATTTATAATTTTTATACAATTTAGGGTTAAGGGCCTTGCTTAAGGGCCCTGCTGCGGGGCCCAACAGTGGCAGCATGGTGGTACTGGTGCTTGAACCCCCAAACCAATGGATCAAGCAAACCAGAGCCTTAACCATTGAGCCACCACTGCAGTACACCATAAACAGCTTGCCAGACCATCACAAGGCCAACACACATACACACACACTCACACCTGGGGCAATTTGGAACAGCTGATTAGCCTAATGTGCATATCTTTGGTCTGTGGGAGAAAACCAGAGTACCCAGAAGAAACCCATGCAAGCAGGGGGAGAACATGCAAACTCCACACAAAAACGCTCTTGCTGTGCACGAGGCTTGCGTACAAGACCTTCTTACTGCGAGGCAGACATGCCATGCTCATACATTGTGTTATATTCAGTTTTATTGTATTGGAAATGTGGGCGGCATGGTGGTGTAATGAATGCTTAGCATGTTCGCCTCACAGCAAGAAGGTTCCAGGTTCGAATCCCAGGCTCAGGGCGTTTCTGTGTGGAGTTTGCATGTTTTCCGTGTGCTTGCATGGGATCCCATGTGTGATGGCCTGGCGAGCTGTTCAGAGCTGTATCTTGCATTCGCCTGGAGTCAGCTGAGATGGGCACAAGCCTCCTCTCAATCCTAATTAGGCTTAAGCAACGTATAAAGGGAATGAATGAACAGATGTTGAATGGAAATGTATCATACTTACTCATATAGTATAATAGAGTATAGTAATTCTATTCTATTCTATTGAAATATTTAGCATACGGCATTACATTGTAGGGGACTGTATTATATAAGTGTGTATGGATTATGGCTAATTTTATACATATGTAAATATGGAACGTTTTCTATTGTTGTCTAAACTAGTCATCCGAATGCACCCCGAAGTGTGTAATTGGTTGGTGTTTCAGGCTTGCATCAAAGTACAATAGAAAACCTGGCTGGGGATTAACTAGTGTGTGATATTTAAGTGTGTTTTGCCTCATTATACATCACCAGCTGAGAAGCGGATACAGTTTGTAAGCAAGCTATAAACATGCACAACATGATGACAGGAAGCGACAGACTGTTGACCATTAAAAGCTGCCTGCTGTAATGAAGAGTTATAGTACAGACTCGCTATAGGAACACGCAGTATTGTATATCATCTGCAAATGCACGCTAACTAGAACCTCTGTATATGATTTTAAAGAGAATACTTTTGCAAAGAGAAGTACAAATTCTTTGTATTTATTCATTCTTTGCAGTTATGTACGGAATAAAACGTAAGACAGTCGGGTAGTGTGCCTTCTACTTACAGAAAACGACATTGTGGTTAGCACGTCCGCCTCACAGACGGTCCTAGGCTTGGGTGTTTCTGTGTGGAGGTTGCATTTTTTTCCCCATGATTGCGTAGGTTTTCTCTAGGTACTTTGGTTTCTTCCCACAATCCAAAGACTTGCAGATTAGGATAATTCAAATTGCCCCTCAGTGAGAATGTTGTGTGTTTTGCCTTGTAATAGTCTGGCGAGCTGTTCAGGGTGTACCCCGCCTTCTCCCAGTGTCAGCTGAGATCAGAGCCTCCACGTGAGTATTCCGAATGGAGAATGCTGCCCATAAAAAGACTAACTCTCATTAAGATGTATAGGTTTTGGAAACACCCACTTTATGAGCCCAGATTTGACTTTTTTTGTATTAACATTAAATGGTGAACATGTTTATTGCTGCTGTAACATAAGAGAGAACAGGAACCAGCTTGTTTCATGTAACACTAAACGATACACAATAAAAAAAGAAAGAAAGTAAGAAATACCAGATTTCAACAAACAAACATGACAATTTTAGGGTTGCTGGGAGCCTGGAGCCTATCTCAGCCAGCACTGGGCAAAGGGGGGGGGTACACCCTGAACAGTTCACCAGACCATCGCGGGGTCAACACACACACAACCATTTACAGCAATTTGAAACAGACAATCAGCCTAATGTACATGTCCTTGGAGAGTGGGAGGAAACTGGAGTACCCTGAGGAAACCAACAGAAATGCCCTTGCCGAGCCCGGGACTCGAACCCAGGAGCTTGCTTTGAGGCAAGAGCTTTGAGCTAACCACTATGTCACCGTGCCACCACCTGCTTAACAGTCTGGAGAAAACCGGAGTACCCCAAGGGAAATCCATACAAACATAGGGAGAATATGAATTCTCCCAACAGCTTGCTGAGCCCAAGACTCGAACCCGGGACCTTCTTGATGTGAGGTAGACATATTAATCACTTTGCCACCGGGCCACCACCTGCCTAACATTTAGTGTGAATATAAATTTGTGGAGCATTCGATTTTGGTGGTATTTAAATGCCAAGAGATCAGTGGGCGTGGCCCGAGCTGGAGAAATAATGAGATAAACATTAAACGAAGAGAAATGTTCTGTGAGCGTGTACAGGGGAGTGGTTTTTTAACCTTTGTACCAAAGTTTCCTCAGCCGGTCCGATGTTCCAGTTGCTCAGTTCCATTGATCAGTTGCTACACAGGCTGACTGACCACGTCGATACTGGAACATTTTCATGCAGCCTCAGCATCACTTGATGAATGTTCTCCTCACCAAAAACTCAGATATCCTTTTTAGCTTTCATGACTCATCTTCCTTTTGCTGCCAATGCACAGAGCCACAGGATTTCAAGCTGAGCTCTCACTGTGCATGGCTTTAAACCAAACGAGAGACATAACGAATCATAAAACTGCTTAATCCCAGCAGTAACAAAAGGGCTCTAACACTGTGCTCCCTTGGAATAATATCACACAGAGAAGATTCACTAGCACCATGTTGACACAGAATAAGTTTATGATGCTCATAAATGACTTCATACATCAACATGACAGCACAGAAGGGAAGTGGAACAGGAGAACATCCATGGGCTTGTGTCAGTGAGCCATCAGCACTGTGTTGTGGAGGGGTAGGGTGTTCTATTTATCTAAAGATCAGCCAATGAGAGCTCTAATTCACACCAATCCTACTGGTATTATCAACATGTAGTATGTGTGCACACTGCAGAAGGGTGAAAGAGGCTAAGTATGGAATGCTAGCAGTGCCAAAACATCTAAAAAATGAATTAGTCTCTATGGAAGGGGTGGGCAGATCGATGCTCTTGAGTCCCATTTTTTTTTCTAATCAATAAGCTGCTTAATTTTTTATCAAACAGAATATTAAAAAATAAAATCTTGGAGGGTGTAGTGGAATATTAACGTGCAGAATGCAGGGATGGAGCCAAGAGGTGAACTAAGGTAGCTGGAGCCAGCCCTGAAATCTGATTGGCTGCTCCCTGTGTCATGCGAAAAATTTAATTCACCAATCAGGATGTAGATCACAAAATTGCCTACCTGCATGATGTCTGAATATCTTTCTTCACACTCACTCAGTCATTTTTGGGTCGTGGGGAGGCTGGAGCCTATCTCAGGCAAACTTGTTGGAGGCAAGGTATACCCTCGCTAGACCATTGCAGGACCAGCACACACAACGATTCTCACTCACATCTACACTTGGGGGCAATTTGGATCAGCCAATTAGCCTAATGTGCATGCCTTTGGACTGTGGGAGGAAACCTAGGCAAGCATGGAGAGAACATGTGTAAAATGGGAAATGTTGGTACAGTACAAGCCCTTAATAGATTCTACAGGTCTTCGGAACTGCCAGGCTTCCCCTTAGACCATGATCTAGTTAACGTCTGTAAGTTATTTTGGTCCAGTGTCTAGTGTTTATGGTTTAAGGGCTGTGATAGCTCTATTACCAGATCAACACCCACAGCTCGTTTTAAAGCCTCTTAGCTGGCAGGCTTTAGCGTGAATGAGCCTGTAATGTAAGGTCTGTACGTTTTTTTCATATATTTTTATGGTGACTGAAAAATTGGAGAAGGCACCAACTTGTGATTCGCTTCTAAATTAAAACCATTGCTAGGAAACAAAAACAACACTGCTTCGACAATTGCAGCACAGCATTTTACTTAGTCAGTGTGTGTGTGTGTGTGTGTGTGTGTGTGTGTGTGTGTGTGTGTGTGTGTGTGTGAGAGAGAGAGATAATTATTCAGCTTCTTGTTGTTTGCTCTTGGTGCTGTCGCTGCAAAACAAGTTTTTCTTTGATTATTATTTTTTTCACCGCAAATACCAGGTGCAACCTGTTCTTACTGGTGCAGTGCTCAATCACTCACTTACTTACTCACTCATTTGCTGAACCGCATAATCCTACTGGGGTCACGAGGAGGGTGAAGCCTATCTCTGCCGACTCCCTGCAAAGGTGGTGTACACCCTGAATAGCTCACTAGACCACTGCACAGCCGACACACACAAAACCATTTACATTCACACAGTTTGGAAAAGCCAATTAGCATGACTTCGGCTCATGATTGTGGGAGGAAACCAGAATACCCAAAGGAAACCCAAGCAAGCACAGGAAGCACATGCAAGCTCCACAGAGAAATGCCTGAGCCTGGGATTCGAATCCAGGACCTTCCTGCTGTGAGGCGGACGTGCTAACCACCATGCCACATGTGCCGCTCTATGCACATACATTAAAGGAAAAAAATCCCCCTAAATGATGCATATTAATCTTTATAATTAGGCATCCTGGGTATCCTGGGCGAGAGGCTTGGAGAATAAAATAATACTTGCTATTCATGTGTACGAGGCTTAGCTGGACACACAGTGAGCAACAGGATTTGTGATTAGTGCCGGCTATTCATTCATATTCATCCAATAACATTCTTTGAACATCAGCACACACTCCTGCCTCTTACATTTACCTTGACTTTGTTTACAGCAGAGTGACACATGTTTCATGTAAACATTTTAGACAAAATGATCAAGAGATCATGGGTTTGAATCCCCATTAGACCCCGACTGTGCTAAGACCCTTGGGCAAGGTCTTAACCTCAAGTGTGTCTCTGTCCACCCAGCAGTATAAATGTGTACCAGTAAAAATACTGGGAAGTTAAGCTGGGATGGACTAGCGTCCCATCCAGAGGAGTTAAACTCCTAGTTGCTTCATGCTACAGAAATGGGAGATAAGCTCCGACCTGATGAGCCAGGCTCAGGTTGAGGCTCCGGTTTAAAAAGCTCAACAGACTTACCATTACCTTGCTTATATCAGTTGGACACAGTTTAGTTGGGTTAGTGATGTTGGACCAATAGGCTGTCGGAATATAGGGTTGTTTAACATCCACCAGTGGCAGTAACAATGACGCCAACATGGTACTCTACCTCAATTCCAATATTATTATGATTAATATGTTCATAATAATATCAATAACCACTATACAGCTCCATAGAGGAAATGACTAAACACCTCACAGATATTTCTGTGTAAACACATTCAGGGGTGAAGTTTTTTTTAAGGTCGGTACGGTGGTGTAGTGCTTAGCACGTCTGCCTCACAGCAAGAAGGTTTAAGTTTGAGTTGGGTGTTTCTGTGTGGAGTTTGTGTGATGTCCCCAAGCTTACATGGGTTTCTTCCGAGTACTCAGGTTTTCTCCTACAGTCCAAAGACATGCACATTAGGGCAAGTGGTGGTCACAAATTGCCTCAAGGTGTGAATGTGAGTGAGAATGGTTGTGTATATTGCCTTGCAATGTTCTGGCAAGCTCTTCAGGGTGTACCCCGCCTTTGCTCATTGTCGGCTAATTTCCCCATTAGGATTAAGTGGTTTGGAACATGAGTGAGTGGGTGAGTGATGAGTGTGTGAGTGAGTGATGAGTGTGTAATAAGTGAGTGATGAGTAAGTGAGTGTGTGATGAGTGAGTGAGTGTTGAGTGTGCAATGAGAAAGTGATGAGTGAGTGATGAGTGTGCTATGAGAAAGTAATGAGTAAGTGTTGAGTAAGTGAGTGAGTGATGAGTGAGTGTATGAAGTGTGAGTGATGAATGAGTGATGAGTGAGTGATGAGTGAGTGTATGAAGAGTGTGTGATGAGTTAGTGATGAATGAGTGTATGAGTGAGAAACTGATGAGTGAGTGATAAGTGAGTGATGAGTGAGTGATGAGTGAGTGATATGCGAGTGATGAGTAAGTGAGTGTGTGTGATAAGTGAGTAAGTGATGAGTTAGTGAGTGAGTGTGTGATGAGTGAGTAAGTAATGAATGATTGAGTGAGTAAGTGGTGAGTGAGCGAGTGTGTAATGAGTGAGTGTGTGATGAGTGAGTGTTGAGTGAGTGAATGGGTGAGTAATAAGTGAGTGTGTGATGAGAGAGTAGGTGATGAGTGAGTGAGTGTGTGATGAGTGAGTGAATGGGTGAGAGATGAGTGAGTGTGTAATGAGTTAGTGAGTGAGTGTGTGATGAGTGAGTAAGTGATGAGTGATTGAGTGAGTGAGTGAGTAAGTATGTAATGAGTGAGTGTGTGATGAGTGAGTGTTGAGTGAGTGAATGGGTGAGTAATAAGTGAGTGTGTGATGAGAGAGTAAGTGATGAGTGAGTGAGTGTGGAGTGACTGAGGGAATGGGTGAGAGATGAGTGAGTGTGTAATGAGTTAGTGAGTGAGTAAGTGATGAGTGAATGAGTGAGGGTGTGATGAGTGAGTGTTGAGTGAGTGAATGGATGAGTAATGAGTAAGTGTGTGATGAGTGAGTAAGTGATGAGTGAGTGAGTGTGGAGTGAGTAAGTGAATAGGTGATAGATGAGTGAGTGTGTAATGAGTTAGTGGGTGAGTGAGTGAGTGAGTGTGTGATGAATGAGTAGGTGATGAGTGAGTAAGTGATGAGTTAGTGAGTGATGGGTGTGTAATGAGTGAGTGGCAAGTGAGTGATGAGTGAGTGATACGCAAGTGATGAGTAAGTGAGTAAGTGATGAGTGAGTGAATGGGTGAGTGATGAGAGAGTAAGTGATGAGTGAGTGAGTTAGTAAGTGAGTGAGTGTGTGATGAGTAAGTGATGAGTGAGTAAATGAATGTGTGAGAGATAAGTGAGTGTGTAGTGAGTGAGTAAGTGATAAGTGAGTAAGTGATGAGTTAGTGAGTGAGTGAGTGAGTGTGTAATGAGTGAGGGTGTGATGAGTGAGTGTTGAGTGAGTGAATGGATGAGTAATGAGTGAGTGTGTAGTGAGAAAGTAAGTGATGAGTAAGTGATGAGTTAGGGAGTGAGTGAGTGAGTGAGTGTGTGATGAGTGAGTTAGTGATGAGTGAGTAAGTGATGAGTAAGTAAGTGTGTAATGAGTGAGGGTGTGATGAGTGAGTGTTGAGTGAGTGAATGGGTGAGTGATGAGTGAGTGAATATGGAGTGAGTGAGTGAATGGGTGAGAGATGAGTAAGTGTGTAATGAGTGATGAGTGAGTAAGTTATGAGTGGGTGATGAATGGGTGATGAGTGTGTAATGAGTTAGTGTGTGAGGAATTAGTGTTAAGTGAATGGGTGAGTGATAAGTGAGTGAATGAGGAATGAGTGTTGAGTGAGTGAGTAAGGAGTGAGTGTTGAGTAAGTGAATGGGTGAGTAATGAGTGAGTGAGGCATGAGTGTGTAATGAGTGAATGCGTGATGAGTGTGTGAGGAGTAAGTGTTGAGTGAGTGAATGGGTGATTGATGATTGAGTTAAGCGTGAGTGTGTAATGAATGAGTGCGTGATAAGTGTGTGAGGAGTGAGTGTTAAGTGAGTGAATGAGTGATTGATGATTGAGTTAAGCGTGAGTGTGTGATGAGTGAGTGTGTAAGGAGTAAGTGTTGAGTGAGTGAATGGGTGATTAATAATTGAGTTAAGCGTGAGTGTGTAATGAATGAGTGAGTGATGAGTGTGTGAGGAGTGAGTGTTAAGTGAGTGAATGAATGATTGATGATTGAGTTAAGCGTGAGTGTGTGATGAGTGAGTGAGTGATAAATGTGTGAGGAGTGAGTGTTGAGTGAGTGTTGAGTGAGTGAATGGGTAAATAATGATTGAGTTAAGCGTGAGTGTGTGATAAGTGAGTGAGTGATAAGTGTGTGAGGAGTGAGTTTTGAGTGAGTGAATAGGTGATTGAAGATTGAGTTAAGCATGAGTGTGTAATGAGTAAGTGAGTGATGAGTGAGTGTTAAGTGAGTGAATGGGTGATTGAAGATTAAGTTAAGCATGAGAGTGTGATAAGTGAGTGAGTGATAAGTGTGTGAGGAGTGAGTGTTGATTGAGTGAATGGGTAATTGATGATTGAGTTAAGCGTAAGTGTGTATTGAGTAAGTGAGTGATGAGTGTGTGAGGAGTGAGTGTTAAGTGAGTGAATGAGTGATTGATGATTGAGTTAAGCATGAGTTTGTAATGAGTAAGTGAGTGATGATTGTGTGAGGAGTGAGTGTTGAGTGAGTGAATGGGTGATTGGTGATTGAGTTAAGTGTGAGTGTATAATGAGTGGGTGATAAGTGTGTGAGGAGTGAGTGTTGAATGAGTGAATGGGTGATTGGTGATTGAGTTAAGCATGAGTGTATAATGATTGAGTGAGTGATGAGTGAGTGAGTGTGTAATGAGTAAGTGAGAGTGTGTGATAAGAGAGTAAGTAATGAGTGAGTGAGTGAGTGAATGGGTGAGTGATGAGTGTGTAAGGCATGAGTGTGTAATGAGTGATAAGTGAGTGATGAGTGTGTGAGGAATGAGTGATGAGTGAGTGAGTGTGTAATGAGTGAGTGAGTGATGAGTCTGATGAGTGAGTGAGTGTGTGATGAGTGAGTGGGTGAGGAGAGAGTGAGTGAGTGATGAGTGTGTGAGGGGTGTGTACTGAGTGAGTGTGTGACAAGTGAGTGTTGAGTAAGTGAATGGGTGAGTGATTAGTGTGTAAGGCGTGAGTGTGTAATGAGTGAGTGTGTAATGAGTGAGTGTTGAGTCAGAGTGTGTAATGAGTTAGTGTGTGATGAGTAAGTGATGAGTGAGTGAATGGGTGAGTGATGAGTGTGTGAGGTGTGTGTAGTGAGTAAGTGCGTGATGAGTAAGTGATGAGTGAGTGAGTGATGAGTGAGTGAGTGTGTAATGAGTGAGTGAGTGATGAGTGTGTGAGAAGTGTTTAATGAGTGAGTGAGTGATGAGTGAGTGAGTGATTAGTGTGTGATGAGTAAGTGATGAGTGGTTAGTGTGTAATGAGTGAGTGAGTGATGAGTTTGGAGAAGTGAGTGATTAGTGTGTGAGGGGTGAGTGAGTGTTTAATGAGTGAGTGATGAGTGTGTAATGAGTGAGTGTGTAATGAGTGAGTGAGGAGTGAGTGAGTGATGAGTGTGTGAGGAGTGAGTGAGTGTTTAATGAGTGAGTGAGTGATGAGTGTGTAATGAGTGAGTGTGTAATGAGTGTGTAAGGAGTAAGTGAGTGATGAGTGTGTGAGGAGTGACTGATAAGTGAGTGAGTGATGAGTGTGTAATGAGTGAGTGAGTGATGAGGAAGTAAGTGATGAGTGTGTGAGGAGTGAGTGATGAGTGTGTAATGAGTGAGTGATGAGTGTGTAAGGAGTAAGTGATGAGTGAGTGAGTGATGAGTGTGTGAGAAGTGTTTAATGAGTGAGTGAGTGATGAGTGTGTGAGGAGTGAATGATGAGTGAGTGAGTAATGAGTGTGTGAGGAGTGAGTGATGAGTGAGTGAGTGATGAGTGTGTGAAGAGTAAGTGATGAGTGAGTAAGTGATGAGTGTGTGAGGAGTGTTTAATGAGTGAGTGATTAGTGTGTGACAAGTGAGTGATAAGTAAGTGATGAGTAAGTGAGTGATTAGTGTGTAATAAGTGAGAGTGATGAGTGTATAATGAATGAGTGAGTGATGAGTGAGTGACTGATGAGTGTATGAGGAGTGAGTAATTAGTGATGAGTGAGTGATGAGTGTGTGAGGAATGAGTGATGAGTGTGTAATGAGTGAGTGAGTGATGAGCGAGTGAGTGATGAGTGTGTGAGGAGTGAGTGATGAGTGAGTGATGCGTGTGTGAGGAATGAGTGATGAGTGAGTGAGTGATTAGTGTGTGACGAGTGAGTGATGAGTGAGTGAGTGATGAGTGTGTAATGAGTGAATGAGTGAGTGATGAGTGTGTGAGGAGTGAGTGAGTGAGTGATGAGTGAGTGACTAATAAGTGTATAAGGAGTGAGTGATGAGTGTGAGGAGTGAGTGATGAGTGATGAGTGTGTAATGAGTGAGTGAGTGATGAGTGTGTGAGGAGTGAGTTAGTAATGACTGAGTGAGTGATGAGGGTGTGAGGAGTGAGTGATGAGTGATGAGTGTGTAATGAGTGAGTGATGAGTGTGTGAGTAAGTGAGTGATGAGTGTGTAATGAGTGTGTGAGTGATGAGTGTGTGAGGAGTGAGTGATGAGTGAGTGAGTGATGAGTGTGTAATGAGTGAGTAATGAGTGTGTGAGGAGTGAGTGATGAGCGATAATTGAGTTAGGAGTGAGTGTTGAG
>JAOUQZ010000012.1:16063900-16074140 GCA_028564935.1 Neosilurus hyrtlii
TGAGTGATGAGTGAGTGAGTGATGAGTGTGTAATGAGTGAGTGAGTGATGAGTGTGTGAGGAGAGAGTGATGAGTGAGTGAGTGATGAGTGTGTGATGAGTGAGTAATGAGTGTGTGAGGAGTGAGTGATGAGCGATAATTGAGTTAGGAGTGAGTGTTGAGTGAGTGATGAGTGAGTGAGTGATGAGTGTGTAATGAGTGAGTGAGTGATGAGTGTGTGAGGAGAGAGTGATGAGTGATGAGTGAGTGAGTGAGTGAGTGATGAGTGTGTAATGAGTGAGTGAGTGATGAGTGTGTGAGGAGTGAGTGATGAGTGAATGAGGAGTGAGTGTTGAGTGAGTGATGAGTGTGTAATGAGTGAGTGAATGATGAGTGTGTGAGGAGTGAGTGTTGAGTGAGTGATGAGTGAGGACTTGAATGGTGTTAAATGTGTAGAAAGGAAGAGATTTGGTTGTGTTTTGGCCATTTTGGCTTTTCATAGCATATAGGAAGAAGCACGTTACGTCTTTCTCAGGGTGACGTCGAGAGAGAGAGAGAGAGAAAGAGAGAGAGAGAGAGAGAGAGAGAGAGAGAGTACCGTGATGTGATCTGGCTGTCGTCGTCCGTGTTTGTAGCTCTTTCCGTTTTCCTCCAGATTAACACTCTTTTATTTATTTACAGGATTATATGCGCGTGCTCGCGTGTCTCCTTTGACAGACTGAACTGCAGGCGCGTGTCCGCCTATTAGATAATACTTTTATTTCTGGGAGCAGTTTACATTCACGGCATTTGGTGGGAATATTTTTGCCTCTTGCAAGTCCTAGGCGACGCAAACAGGGCAATATAAACACAGGCATATGGTATTTGTGAGTATCTGCTGGCTTTTGGAGACATCGAATTCCTCTCCGAATTAATAATAATAATAATAATAATAATAAAATAAAAATAGTAATAATCATAATCATCATAAAAATGATGTCTGAGCTCAATCTAATTTCAATTCTGATCTAAGGTTTTATTTATTTAAAAACAGCAATACATTAAAGTGAATCACTGTTTTTGTTTTGTTGTTATTGTTGTTATTCTTCTTCTTCTTTTTATTGTTATTAATATTATTCTTATTGTTGTTATTTTCCTAAATCCTGCACCTTCTATTTTTATCCCACCAAATACTTTGACTGTTATTAATCTAGACATCTAGTCATGAACATAATGCACAAATGATTGAATGATCTTGCAATATTATTATTATTGATCGTATAAAAAGCAATTTTTTGGAGAAAAGAAATCATGTGCCAGCTGTGAAGCTGGGAATGTTTTTTTTTCACATTTAAAAAAATTAATGCAAGCACCAGAATGATTTTACTGGCTTAGAATAGACACATTGGATATATATATATATATATATACCATACCTATACAACCTATATCAAGCTCTTCTCTGGGATCTTCTCTATAGACGTCCAATCCTAATACAAGGCAAGTATAATATTTCTTTTTATTTATTATTTTTCTTATCATTATTATTATTTTTCCAATCAGTACATTTCTATATGATGACATTTTTAATTGATTTGTTGAGTCTTATATATAAGACATATATGCTCTGTAGGTGTGGTGAGAATGCTGAAACTGTCTTTTTTGGGTTAGACTGCAGTGCCTCCTCTGTAAATGTGCCTCTGGGGGTGTCTTATATCTCTGTGATGTTTTTTATTTTCTACTTTTTTGGTGGTCTTACACTGATACACTGCAAGGTGTGCTGAACGCCATCTAGCATCTCCAGGCACAGCAGAATCCACATCCCACTCCAACATTACTTTTGATCTCCACTGCAGGGCGACTCTGTTAGACTCTGAGCTTGATCATGGCTGGTGAGAGATGTCGACCTGAAGCAAGAAAAAAAAATTGTATGAATTTCTATGAAGTTCACCCCCACCCCTCCTCCCCCCACCCCTTGCCTTGCTGACTAAAATGAAATTGCATTTGATATTTATCCATTATAAGTATTTGCACAATCGCTGTTGGCTGTGGGTGATGTCGACTTGCAGGCAGACGCTGTCGGAATACATTTGTGGATATACATTTTCCCCTTGCTTCATTGATTCGAATGCAGTGCTCCACACTAGTGTTTGCATGACAGATTGGAACGTGTGTAAAATTTCACACACACACACACACACGCTGTACACCCCGGGTAATACTCCTGTAAGCACCTGTAGCACCCAGCCGTGTATCTGTCCGTGGTGCTGAAATGAACGGTATAGACATTTTAATCGGGGGGGAAATGCAGTGATGTAGTACTAGAGAAGGGCTGTGAAACACTTGAAAAGTGGCACATCGTGTGCGCCAGCTGCCGGTGGCACAATCCCATAAAACTGTGGCTATGTGTGTGAATGTGCTCGAGGCAGCAAATGCAAATCCAGCTTTTTCCTCCACCTTCACACTGAAAGGAAGAATTGCCCATGATAGTGTTGGCTTCCAAGTATTTATCATTTTGCCACATGCACATGAAAGGTAATGATTATGGGTGTGAAATGTGTTTCAGTGTTTCAGAAGTGCAGGAAATGTATTATTATTTGGAGACATTATGTGAATTTTCTTGGGTATTGTGTTTGACTCTCACTTTCCATGCTTCTCTGTGCGTCATTCCCAATGAAGAAGGCATGATCTCTCTAAGTAGTACTGCTTAAGGAGAAGTGCTGTCTGGGCTTCAGTTTCAATTAAGGAGATGTAGTCTCGGTGTCTTTGTTCCCGATGATGGCGGTATGGCCCCTGCCTCTGTTTCATTAAAGGAAACGATATTCTCAGTGTCTCAGTCCTCAGTGTCTCAGTCCCACAGGAGGTGTGGCCTCTGTCTCAGTCTCATTGGAGGAGGTGTGGCCTCTGTCTTAGTCTCAGTGAAAGAAGTGTTTCCTCTGTGTGTCAGGCCCAGTGAAGGAGGTGTGGCATCTGTGTGTCAGTCTCAGTGAAAGAGGTGTGGCCTCTGTGTGTCAGTCTCAGTGAAAGAGGTGTGGTCTCTGTCTTAGTATCAGTGAAAGAGGTGTGGCCTTTGTGTGTCAGTCTCAGTAAAGGAGGTGTGGCCTTTGTCTCATTCTCAGTGAAAGAGGTGTGGCCTCTGTGCGTCAGTGTCAGTGAAGGAGTTGTGGCCTTTGTCTCAATCTCAGTGGAAGAGGTGTGGCCTCTGTGTGTCAATCTCGGTGAAGGGGGTGTGGCCACTGTCTCCGTCTCACTGAAGGAATTGTGACCTTTGGCTCAATCTCAGTAAAAGAGGTGTGGCCTTTGTGCGTCAGTCTCAATAAAGGAGGTGTGGCCTCTGTGTCTCTGTTGTTTGAGTGTGTAACCCAATGGTGAAGGCTTGACCTATCAGTCAATGACAGACTGGATAAGTGTCTTTGAGCCTTGATCCCAGTGAAGGAGACATAGTCTCTGTACCTCAATGCCAGTTAAAATCTTTTAAGCTTTAATCTTGATGGTAGAGGTTTGAAATATGTCTATCAATAGTTTCTTTGCCTCAAAAAGCAGGCATGATTTTTGTCCCTCCATCCTAGTGAAGGAGATGTGGTTTCTGTGATTCCATCCTAGTAAAGGGGGTGTAGTTTCTGTACCTCTATCATTATAAAGGAGGTGTGGCTTCTGTCTCAACAAAAGACAGTTTCTCTGCCTCAATTTTGATTTTCAATCGATATAGGTGGAACTTTGTTCTTGGCCTCTTATAATATTCATTTTGCTGCATGACATCATAGTGATCTCTAAATTGTATTAATAATGTTGGTTTAAACCAAAGTGTTGATGTATTATTATGGGGAGACACATTTTTGTATTGTACATAGCACTGTGTGTGAAAACTTCTGAACATAAGGTTATATGTTGGAGACCTGTGTGCTTGGCTGAGTCTGTATATATTCTCAGTAGTGTGCTTTGTTACCTGCTGTTACTGTGGAAGGCGTGTGCTCTTGGCTACATGTATGTCTATTAAGCGACGTGTGTTACAGTCTTCAGATATTCCTGCTACAATATTTCTAAGGGCACGCTCCGAGTGTCTCCGAGTGTAAACAGAGTTAATTAGCATTTGTGCACAGAACGTGTTTACTCATAAGCAGGGCTAAACCTCGTGGGAGAAAGCAGCAAGCTAACAAAGTGTCTTAATTAGAGGATTAAGGAAAAAACGTGTGTCCACTGTTTCAGTCAGGGTGGGCTGACAGGGCAGCGCAGATTTGATCAAGAGACGCAAACCGAAAAGGATTCATCTGGCAGGAGAGAGAGTATCTATCTATCTATCTATCTATCTATCTATCTATCTAAAACATTTACATTTGCATTTATTCATTTCACTGATGCTTTTATTTCAAGTGGTTTACAATGAGGCAGAGCGTCGAGGTGTTAAAGAGCCGACAGTGATACCGGGACCACGAGGTTCAATTCCAAACAAGTGACCAGAAAGAAAAATGAGATGAATGCAAGGGAAAGATGACAATACTTTCATTAAATGCACACACACAAACACCTCCATAAACACAACCACACACAGACACTATGGTCGCGGTTAGCATGAGCACAAAACACATTATAGATCAGTGGATACCCACCTTGTTCCTGGAGATCTACCTCCATGATGACCTACACTATATGGCCACATGTTTATGTACACATCATCATAACACCCATAAGTGTTTGTTGATCGTCTGACTCCAGGTTCCGTCCCTCTTTGCTGTTACAATACTTTTCTTTCTTCTGGGAAGGCTGTCCACTAGATTTTGGAGTTGTGTGTAGGGACTGTAGTGTTCATTCATGCACAAGGGCTTTATAAAGGTCCGGCACTGATGTCAGACGGGGACACCTGGGGCAGTTGGCATACTAGTTCATCCCAAAAGGGTTCAGTGGGGTTGAGTTCAGTGCTCTGTGCAAGCGACTCACATTCTGATTCCAACCCTAACACACACACATGCGTAAACAGTGAGAACGCACACTTGGAGCAGTGAGCAGAGAGCAGTTGGGGGTTAGGTGCCTTGCTCAAGGGTACTTCAGCCATGAATGTGGAGGAAGGGAAGGTGCCGCTCACCCCCCACACACATTTTTTCTGCTGGGTCAGAAATCGTACCAGCGACTTTTTGGTCTCAAAGCCGCTTCTCTAATCATTAGGTCATGGCAAATTAGCATATCATCAATATGATTTATTGCATTCGTACGTGTACACATGGGAACCTATCTAGAGGTCTATATAGTAAGCTCACTGATAAAGTGATAAACGCTTTCGGACACTACTCCTCATCGCTGTTAATTACGTAATGCTGACACACAATTAAAACATTACAGGTCAGCATCAACTGAGCTGGAGAATTCCCCTGCTGCTGACTCCATTTTGGCTGCCCTTATTTTTGCATTAAAACTCCTGATTTTGTCTCACACCTCCCGTCATAAGGAAGAAAGCAATGCATTATGGTATATATTGCTTGGTTAGTGACCATCGATTGTACACTACTTTTCATGATGCATTATCAAATACATTGAGTGCACTATGTAGAGAATTATATGTATTGCACTATATAGAGTATTATATGTAATCCTCACTATGATTTCTGCATTCATTTGTTTCCCCTGTCTGCTTAGTTTAAGTATCTGTATAAGAGGTTCATGGTCCGTGTTTCTGTAAATGTTTGGTGTTGTTTTGGTTGGCAAAAATTTGTCTGCCTACTTGAGTTAGATTGTGTTTTTTATTCTGTATGAGTCTGAGCGGTGGTGTATGAGCCTCTTTTCTTTGCATTCAGTTTCATTATTGATAAATCTATTAGCCGTATTGGGTTTCCAGTGGTGGCACGGACATGGGACAACCATCCAAGTCATGTTCCATGCCTATAGGGCTCCGCTCAGGATCTTACTCCTAAAACATTCATGAAGGAATGGTATATATTTCCTGATATAGCTGATTTACTTAGAGTTTTAATACAGAGGAATACTCCGAGTAGCTAATCAGTCGATAGTACCTAAATACTTTTTCTGTAATCATCAAGACTGTTCTTCTGATTCCTTATACTCTAATTCACAATATGACTCATTCTGAACTTCTGAGTAGTATTTGAGTTTATCGTAGAAGAGTAATGATGTGTAATTGCACTATTCACTGTCACCCAGAAGAAGATGATGCCTATCACTTCTAATCAGAGGGATTTTCTTTACTACTGTCGCCTCAAGCTTGCTCATTAGGGACCTATATATACATCTACACCAAGGTTGTTGACAGCAGAAGACAGCACTTGTTGAAAGTTAATCTCAATCAAGACTCTATATTAAAATCTGTCTGTGTGCAAAACCTTAGACCGATAGCTGCTATTTTAATGATTTTATTGGTGGTTATTTAAAAACTGAGTCACAGAATGTTGACGCCATCAAGGCCCCAAGTTAACATGAAGGTGTACGGCTTTAAACATTATTTCTTTCAGTGTTTCAGGTGTTTGTGCTTAAGTATATTAATCACGGCACATATATTGTTTCTCACTGCACAGACAATGATTTTAATTGAAGCCTTTTGACACCTCCAACACAAAACTGTTAATAATGGCATGAATGTATCAAAATGCTATACCTGTAAATGTTAACTTGGGCCTTTATGGCATCATTTTGAGACTCAAAGTTTTCACATAACTGTTATCAGCCTGAGATTTTGGACACAGAAAGAAACTCATCTGGAGATTTGAGTGAGATGATCTTTACCCAGTGCTCTCAGGTCAGCCTGTATCTCACGGAGCGGTGAATGCTGATGAATGTTGCGACTTTTCGGATTTGGAGAATTAGGCTTAGCCTCTGTCAGTAGCAACATTTAGCCATGTATAGTGACAGTTAGCAACATTCATATGAATGTTTGTGATGATTAGCAACTATTTGTCACTTTTTTGCCACTGTTTGGGAATGTTTTGGACCTTTTGCCAACTCCTGGTAAAATATCAGGCAAATCTTGGAATTGCACTACCCTTACTTCTATTGATGGACCCAGCCCTATAAAATGAGCTTAATGGTTATAGAAGTAGGTTTGAGACCTAAAGGTCGCTGGTTCGATTCCCGAACCAACAGGAGAAATGTATGGTGACAGGGGTGTGAGTAGCACCCTTCCTTCCTCCACCTTGAGCAAGACACCTAACTCCCAACTGCTCTCCAGGCATCGCGGTGTGTGGCAGCCCACTGCTCCAAGTGTGTGTATGTGTGTGTCTGTGTCTGTGTGCTCACTTTAGATGGGTTAAATGCAGATATCAAAATTTCCCTTGAACAATTAATACAGTATATCAAAATCAAACCCTCCCCAGCATTGTCTTCACTACTTGGCGAATTAAAAAGAAGTTTAGCGACATGTGCTACAACCATTTGGAAATGTTTTCAACTGTTTGTGGAAGAATAAATATTAACAAAAAATTTGAACATGTAATCAGAACAAGAAAAACTCTTTGCGAACAGTTTTGCAACCTTGCATGAACCCTGACGAAACCCAAAATTTGCTACTTTTGTCAGCATTTGCACTCATTGAGATACTAGCTTTAAAGATTATTATTAGTCACTGTGTCTGATATGTGCATGGCTAAAGGTTTGTAGACACCTAACCATTACACCCTTATTTGGATCTTCCCCAATCTTCAATATCTAAAAATTTGGAAGCACATAATTATATAAAATGTCTTCATAACATGTACTGTAGCAGTACACGTTCAACATGATAACACCCCTGTACACATAAAACGCCATGAAAACATGCTGTGCCAAACTTGGAATGGAAGAAATTTGAAGAAAGGTGTTTTATAGGGAGCTCTGACCACACTGTATGTACAGTAATGAGCTTGTGGCTGAACGATCACAGCAATGCACCATAATCCCAGAGCTGGAATGGGATGTTCTACAGTAGGGATGGGAATCCCCTGGGAGCGCCCAATACGATATTATCATGACACCTGGGCTCAGATTCAATTTGGATTGCGATTCTAAAAATATCTTAATATAGCATTACATTTCCATACTTTTTTGTTCGAGCTTCAAATTCTTTAACCATGTAAAAGATTAATTATTATTTCTACACAAGTTACAAGTTAGCAAATAATTGTCTCTTACCACATGGGATGCTGTTCTGCCTGCAATTGTGTGCCACCTGTAGGCCTATAGATGAACAGCAATGTTTCACCACCTCAATTCATTTAAATGAATTTTCTAGATTTTTCTTTCCTAATTTAGTCAAGGCCAGTTCCCACACGTGAAGTATGGCATCCCTATCACGCGACCACCACCCACAAACCCTTCCGTGACATGTAATGCTGCCACCTGCATCCTAACAAACTGCTGTGCATGCATATTCAGGGGCAGCCTAACACACGCGGTTGGGAAAGCACTATCCGCCCCTGTGTACACATGAGCTCACGGACACGCATGTTTGGCTGGTGGCTGGTGATCACTGTAAGTGACAGGAAGGTGAGCATATGCCGTCCCTCCCTTACATGGGAGCCAATTAGTCCTAGCCATGAATAGCTGAAAACCTTGATTGGAGCTTGCAATCTCCTGGTTAATAGTCACGCTCCTTGTCGATGCTCCACTTGGGAGCACTGAACCACTTTATCCTTTATTAGGATCATGGGGAGGCTGGAACACATCCCAGCGGGATACACCTTAACAGCTTGCCAGACCATCGCAGGGACAACACACACACACACACACGCACACACACATCAGAACCATCCAGTTAGCCTAACATGCATGTTTTTTGCCTGTCAGAGGAAACTGAAGCTCCCAGAGGAAATCCATACAAGCACAGGGAGAACATGCAAACTCCATACAGGAATGCCGTCTCTAGGCATGGTGCTCCATCCCAGAACCTTCTGGCTTTGAGGCGGACATGGTACATGTAGAGTACTCACATGGTATTTGTTTCTGTATCATTGGAATCTGCAGAATGAATAAGTTGGGTTCATTGTGCCATCGTGCAAACAGAAACAATGTCTGGTTTTAGACTTAGCACCATATGCCAGCGGTATCATTAAGCTCGGTTCGGACTGGAGTGATCTGGAGTGGCTCTATTTAGTAAATGAATTTGGATACACTTCTTTGACCCTCGGATAATAAAACAAGAGTGGCGTTAGTCCAATAGTCTGATTACTAAGCGATTAAAAACAAACAAACCATAATGCAGTTGGCCTTCAGTGGAAACATCGTCTTTCTGTAATAAAATTAAACATCATTACTGAAATAAAAGCTCATAGACCTTCAATAAACTCATGTACATACTGTAACCTTATTCAGATCAACCTCTTATAATCACACATATTACTGTACATGTACTGTACTGTAGATTAATGGCAACATGTCATTTTAAGCATCATCAATTCTGAGTCATTGGTCACTGAAGGAGGTCTGAGTGATGATGATAATTTCGCTGGGTAACTGTACGGTAGGATGAGAGCTGGAAATCTGTTCTCTGATGGACAGGTTAATCAACTCATTCCTCACGTAACCTCTTGGGTTGGAGTAAGTACAGGCTATAGAGTCGTCACACCCTTACAAATTGCTCCTGATTGTCAGCCAGCACGTAAATAGAGTCTCTGAATGGCACCCAAGTCCAGGAAGAAAAGCCACGGATGAATGGATACATCTCATCCTACTATTCTCTCAATGACTGAGACACTCATATAGGATAGCAAGGATTCCTCATCTCTCTCTCTCTCTCTTTCTCTCTCTCTCTCTCTCTCTCCCCCTACCTCTCTTTCCCTCATTCTCTCTCTCACTCCCTCTCTCTCTCTTTCTCCCTCTCTTGCTCTCTCTCCCCCTCTCTCCCTCCCTTTCTTGCTCTCTCTTTCTCCTTCCTTCTCTCTCTCTCTCTCTCTCTCTCTCTCACACACACACACACACACACACACACACGCATACACACAAATACAGTCCTGTTTCCATAACTTCAGGGGACTATTCATAGACTTACACTCATTTCCTAAAGACTTACCCTAACACTGACCATCACCACTACTTGCCTAACCCTAACCATAACCCTAACGCTAACCTTAATCCTAACCCTAACATTCACCTAACCCTAACTTTAAAACAGCTTAAAATGTAATGATTTACGTTACTGGGACCTTGCGTTTTGTCCCCATAAAGAAGAAAAGTCCTCATAATATGACTGTGTAAACACATGAATACCTAGACCATACACATTCGCACGCGTGCACGCACACACACACACACACACACACACACACACACACACACACACACACACACACACACACACACACACACA
>JAOUQZ010000012.1:16114580-16128105 GCA_028564935.1 Neosilurus hyrtlii
TGTGATTCCACGATAGTTGGAACACACCCTCCGGTCCCCTTTCTTAAAAAGGGGAACTACTACCCCGGTTTGCCAATACAGAGGTACTGCTCCTGATGACCACGTGATGTTGTAGAGACATGTCAACCAAGACAGTCCTAAAACATTCAGAGCCTTGAGGTTTTAATCTTGTAATCTTTCATATGTATATGATATCATTTAATATTTTATAATGTGTTGGTGTTTTGATTATTATGTCCTTTATCGTTCCTCTTGCTAATAAGCTTATGATGCAACTATGCTAATATGTAACGTTTAAATGTGATACAGTAAAGATAATGACTGTCTGTAAGAGCTCTAATACATCATCACCTCCTCTGTCTTTTCCCCGCAGGCTGTGCCATTATTCGTCCACCCAGAGATGGAGGGATACGATACAGAGGCTTGACCCAAGAACAGGTAAAAGTTTCTTCTCAAATGTCTGAGTACTTCACTGGTGTGATTAAATTGAGTGTATCGCCACTGTTTTTTTGTGTTTCAGATCCGCAGTGTCCAGGTCTTGCCAGTGGACTATGAGATTGAATATATCTGCAGGGGGAACCGGGTCATTGTGGGGCCTAAAGTTAGGAAATGCCTTCCTGATGGTACTTGGACTGATCTCAGCCTGCGCAGCAAGTGCTGTAAGCTCAGCTTTATGTTTCTCCTCTTCTGGTTGTTTATTTTCTAAGGAAGGAGCATAAATCCATCCAAGCCTTAAATAAGACACACACAAAAAAATAAATCTTGAAATATACCACAAAGTTTGGTTCTTTAAGTGAGTTTTGACTTCATCCATAAATATAAAGGTGCCAGACATATTTATTTATAGGATAGCTAGAGCGCAGCCAAGTGGCATCAGATGTATACTTTCACCTACGCAGCTCTTGTGAGCCGTGTTAAAAATGAAGGCTTACATTTGTTCATTTAGCTTGTGGTTTCATTTACATGCCTGATAATTACCAATGCATGGGATTCGCCAACAAAAACTGACAGACCCATAATTCATTTAGAGATGTTAAGCTCTTAGCTGTACACAGCCCTGGGCTGGAATCTGGTTTGGGTGCTCCATCATGGCAACTTACCAACATTAGAGATACCACAGAGGGAACTTAATAGGAGATAATTAGATGTTTAGAAGAAGAATGAAAGTTATTCACAGAGATGAGTTTGTGTTAATTGACTTTACTGATACACAGTGGGTAGGCTGCCACCTCTGTCTGTCTGGGTTTTCTCAGGGTTCTCCAGTTTTCTCCCACCCCACTCCTTCCATCCATTCTGAAATCCCACCTTGTACCCAATGTTTGTATAATCCACCATGAATCTCTCCAGTGTTTTCATTATGATGATGAATAAATGTTCCTTTGTTTAATTTATGTGAACGATTTGCATGTAACTAAATTTTCATGGCGCAAACGCAGAAATCAGAGGCGATAGTACAAATAAGCCAGGTGATACAAATGAAAGTGTAAATCAGTTAGAGAAAGGAAAGGCACTGTAAAGCAAAGCAGCTTTGGATACCAATCAGTAGAGATATCTATCAGAAGCTCAGCTTTTAGGCAGTGCCCACGTCTGTATACTGTAATAGTATTAGGAAAGATATGACATGTCCACTTATTGTGTGAATGGTCATGTGTGATGGCACTGCAGTGGACTGGTGAGATGTTCAGGGAATTTGCCCAGTGTCGACTGAGATAGGCGGCAGCCTCCTGGCACCCTAGTACAATTAAACGGTTCAGCAAATGGATGGATGGATAGTAATTATGAAAAGAGTAGTTTAAAGTGTAACCAGGTTAATGGTTTGTAGCGAATCTTTGAATGCAGGATGGGCAAGCTATGGCTAAGAGAATTGCTCGGATGCGTGGGGCCGCGTGGGGAATATTTAAGGGGAATATTAACATAATGACATCCATAGTACAGAATTGTTTTAGTATATACTACCTGAGCACTTAAATAAAAATGCACACTAATATGAGATTTTTATGCTTTATTTTTATACATTTTTTAAATCGGATGGGCCTCGTTAAAACATTTACAGAGTCGTGGCAGTACTATGTGCAAATAGAATGAAAAGCAAACTAAAATGAGATTTTTATTATTCATACTTATATATATTAATCATGACAGAGACTGGTCAGGTGAGCTGTGTGTTTTAGGATGATATTATATTTAGTCCTATAGAGTTTTAAACAAACTCATCTGACATACTACACAAACACAGAAGAAACTCGGCACCGTAAAGATGTGTTTACATACTAATTAAAAAAACAAGTTAAAACAAGATTTTATTTGTGTCTATTTTAACACTTATTAATGATTACGCTGACTGCTTGAGTTCCCATGACAAACCGTGACTGTCATTTTGATTCAAGCACTATACACTTAGAATAATAATTTTCGATCCTGAGAGAGAGGACCAATCAGTTCACACCATTTTCATGTAATACTTATGTAACCGCTGTCACTGACAGTGACAAAAATAAAAGTGAGACACTTCCTCCAAAGTGACATGTGGCAAAAGGGAAGTGATTAGGCGTGACGGGTCAGTTAGTGGGTACACGATCCCCAATTGAGAACACAAGGGCATAAGGTCAACCCAAACTCCACCCAAAGACCAACAAACATAACCAGTATTACATATAACTGGACTTTTGTTACACACATACTTATCCAATTATTGAATGAGGTGAAATGTGGTGAATTATTCCGGTCTAGGGGGTATTATACGCCCTCTGAGATTTAAATATTTCTTCTTGTCATACAGTAGCCATTTTCTATAATTGTTTTAATATTCATTTAATTATTCATGATGAATAATTTGGCTTGTAGAAGAATATCAAGAATTATTTGATGATCTATTGAGTGGGATCCACCGAGCCTTTGCAAATAAGTGTTGTATGTGTGTGTGTGTGTGTGTGTGTGTGTCAGTGCTACCATGTGCACAGGTGTGGACTTCTCTGGAGAACGGCCGTGTTGTGGTGTCTCCGCCTGGGTTGGCAGTAGAGGGCACTGTGCTGAGATACAGCTGCCTGAATGGCTTCATCCTCGAGGGCAGAAACACGACACAGTGCACCAAATCAGGCACATGGGACTCACCCAAACCCATCTGCCGCTGTGAGTTTTAACCTCCATAATGTGTGTGTGTGTGTGTGTGTGTGTGTGTTTCAGCTTCAGAAATATTCTGCTTTTAAAGTGTTAAATAAAGTAATTTCCTGTTCATTTCCTTCTTTCTTTTATAATAGACTACAGACACCACACAGGTAAGAGCTCACGTTTTACATTATTTAATCCATCCTTTTTAACTTATAGCGCTGAGGGCAATATATGTACATTTACAATTATTTAAATTTATATATCACTCATCCAGGCCAATATACATTTTTAGAGTCAAGAGACATAATAAAGGAAAGATGTATCCTAGCTGGCATCTCCGAAAAAAAAGTTAATGAAAAGACAGAATTTGAGTAACATGGTTACTACAGGATGTACTTTTTTGTTACTAAACAATGAAAGACAGAGTCTGAGATCCACACAATGATCTCACAATGGCGGGGCTGGTTGTACCACCACTCTTAGAGGAGCTGAATTTCATCAGTAAATAGAGCGGGGCTCTTTATATCAGACTTTGCACCACACAGTGAAGGTACTGCTGGATACAGAAGCATGCTAATAGATATACTACACTTAAACTGGAATTGGATGCTGCTGGTCACCCTTTAAGAGAAAAGAGGGCAGTGTTGAGTTTTGATAATATGGGAGTCGTCCTCTAGGTGGCAGTTTGACTCCATGAAAGCTTTATTCTTACCCTGAGCCTTCCAAGATACCTTAGCAAGAACATACCTAGAAAATATACTACCTTCTGTCACTTATGTACTTTGTGTTTGTGTGCGTACTCACTTTGGATGGGTTATATGCAGAGACAAAGTTCCCTTGCACAATTAATATAGTACATCAAAATAATAATAATAATAATAATAATAATAATAAAACCCACACACAAATAAATATTATCCGTTTAAACTAATAAGTAATCAAGTGTGAGTAATTAAGGCATGTTAAGCAGCAACACTAGTGTGTTTCTCTGCTTATTATATATTTTACTTCCATTTTCAGACAGCTGTAATGTCTTTTCCTCCATACGCTCATTTTCTGAACCGCTCAATCCTAATCAGGGTCGCGGGGAGGCTGGCGCCCATCTCAGCCGGCTCTGGGCAAAGGCAGACTACACCCTGGACAGCTCACCAGGCCATCGCAGGGCAGAAACACACTGATGGGAATGCAGCCTACTCTTTACAGAAGTCAGCAATGTGTCTTTTACATGCCTCTCACCATAGACATTGAGAGACATGGCTGGCCTTTGATAACCCAATTAGCTGCCAGTATTAATGTGATACAGTTATATATCTGCCTATTTCTGACCAGGCTAATTACTCTTTATAGCTACTATTTTACCCAGAGAGATTTAAAGACCCAACAAGAAATGATAATAGATCTTTTATCTACTGCCTTTTGCAACTGGATCTGTTTTTAGGGCATTTAAAAAGAGCACTCTGATTACTTACTTTCCTTCAAACTTTATCCAGGGTCAGCCTTAAAGATAAAATGCGGAGCTTAGACATCTGGTGGGAAGTCTGGTTGAAGCCACTGCTCCTCCACAATAAAAGGGGTCAGTTGAGGTGGTTCAGGCATCTGATTAGAATGCCTCCTGTTTGCTTCACTTTAGAGGTGTTCCATGCACATCCAACTAGGAGGAGGCCCCGGGGTAGACCCAGAACTCCCTGAACTCATTATATATTCCGTCTGGCTTGGGAATGCCTCGGGATCTGCCAGGAGGAGCTAGAGAGTGTCACTAGGGAGAGGGATGCCTGCATTTTCTTTCTAGATCTGTTGCCTCCGCGATCTGACCATGGAACACAGCAACAGAAACTTAAATATGAGGAATATTAATATCTTATTCAGATAAATTGGTGGATATAGACTTCATGGGCTGCATATGTTCATAATACACACTGGAATTTCTTTGAATATTATTTATCTATTTCTATAATTGTGTATATAATCAGTACAGATAAATTGTTAGATTTGATAGATTGCAACATGCATTGAAACTGAATTATCTTATTTTGACAGCATCTTTAATCAACTTACATCTTATAAGATGTATTTACCCTACCCTGCCCAACAATGGCAGCTTGTTAGTAGTGGGGCTTGAACTGCCAACCTTCTGACCAGTAACCCAGAGCCTTGACCAGTAACCCACCACCACCTTAAAGTAGCATTAATAATAATAATAACAACAATAAAAAAATAAAGATTATTATTATTTGTATTGGATTGCATTATTGATATTGAATACTACCACTACTACTACTACTACTACTACTATTACTACTACTACTAATAATAATATTGATAATATTAATATTAATAATATTTTAAATAATAATAATAATTTTATGGTCTGAACTTAAAATTTTTAGTTTTAGTTAATTTTTGTTTTATTATTTGCTTTAATTATTTTAGCGTCAAATTTCCAGCTATATTTCTATTTAGTAACAGTGCATAATACATTAAAGTTAGAAAGATGAGTAGATCTTGATTTAATTTGAGAAAGTAAAAATGTGTATTACAACAACAGGCTTGATATCACAATGGCATACTTTTTATTTGTTTATTTATTTTATTTTATTTTTCTTTTTACATTTACACCGTACAATAGACACTTATTGTTCTATCTGCTAAATCACATTTTAGGTTATTGAACCATGACTTTTGTGACCTGCAACACTATTAAAAATCACATTTACAGTATGATATTATTGTACATTGCTGTACAGTGTAATAATAAATGCATGTACAGTTCAATGCTTAATGCATAAAGGCATGTAAAGCATGCCTGAAGAAGTGCTGTAAAGATCCCTTTGAGAAATAATAGGAATGATATATCTATGCATAATGACATTTTTTATATATATATATTTGGTGATCCAGTGCATCTAAATGGGTTATTAAAGGTCAGCCATGTCTCTCACTGTCTGTGGTGAGAGGCATGTAAAGAACCATTGCTGTCATTCATAAAGAGTAGGCCATTGAGTTGCCGTCAGCATGTTTCTATTCTGGGATGGCCTGGTGAGCTGTCCAGGGTGTACTCTGCTCTCGCCCAGAGTTGGCTGAGATTGGTTCCAGCCTCCCCACGACCCTAATTAGGATTAAGCGGCTCAGAAAATGAATAAATGAAATGTTACACAACTAATAAAGCCAAGTGAAATAATATAGTTCAAATGGAAAATATATTTTTCTACCCATGAGGCAGCATTGATCAATGCACTAATTCTCAGTGTGTAAACTTAGACAATGTGAGTTCTTATACAGGGTGACCCAAAAAAACTCACACATTTTAAAGGATTACAGGTCAAAGTATTCTTTTCTTTGTGATAGCAGCACAGAGAGCCTTTGAAAGATGCTTCAGGATACCATAGAACTAGAAAGTTTGGGGTCAGAAAACTATCTTGCAGTGGTTGAGTATTAGCGCAACAGGTTCAGCTTTGAGGCTTTGAAGCTTAGAAGCGCTCGTACGCCTGAGAATATTGAAGGATTGAGGCGATCTGTTGTGCAGTCCCCGAGACGTTCGGTACAGAAGCATGCTTTAGCTGTAGGGTTTTCTCAGGAAACTGCAAGGAGACTCTTACACAAAGACCTTCACTTCCATCCATACAAAAACTGTACTGAACGAAGCTTCATGTGTGTAAATAATAATTTAATTATATTTATTGATTTATTTTTTTATTTACCTTTCAAACGTGTGAGGTTTGATTGGGTCACCCTGTATCTATGATACATCCTGTTTTCTTTAACCAGACAAATCCAGTCCATCCAGTTCAACCTAATTCAAACCGGATGCTCAAAATTAAGCTTTACTGTCTCTCTTTCCTGTCCATTTTAATATTATAAAAAAATATGTAAATGTATATATATATATTGAATATGTTGTAATATTTTGAGATATATCAGTGTTGTCCCAAATGGTGGCAGCATTGAGCTGGTAAAGATCGAAGCATAAAACATTTTAAGTGGGTGAAAAGGCGATCCTGTAACGGAAGGGGTCAGTAGAACACCACAAAGGAGTGATAATGTCTCTGATTGAGAAACCTAAAATATTTGAATGCTTTTGTTTCTTAAATATCTTTGCTTCATAAAACCAAAACATGCAAATAGAATTTATGCAAATATCCTGTTCATATTTGCATATTATTTACAGCAGGATTTTTGCAAAATATTACATCGAATTTATTTATTATCTATTTTTTATTCTGAGAAATATACTGTACAGGACAGGTTAATGTCCACACCTCAGTAATAATTCTATTAAATTATTACTGTCAGATAGTAGCAGCGAACATGTTAAAGAGACAGAATAGTTGAGTAGCCCTTCATGACGTACACTGTGGTAAAAGAACGTACGGTTTCTGAACAATGGCCATTCAAGACGTTATCTTTATCAACTGATGTGCTACCACTGAACCTTATCATAAACAAATTGAGATATTTCCAACATAGGAAATTGAATTTTCATGCTTTTCTATGCTGTCATAGAAGACAGTTTTTAATAAAAAACCATTCATGCAGACTAACACAAGGTTGGCTCTACTCAGAACGTGAGACAGACTAGTGTCAGGTCATACATAAACATGTCTAAACAAACATAAACAGGTCTAAACAAGAAGCAGCTAATGGGATAATAACAAGTAGGAAAAGTACAAAGATACAAATACAAAAAGGCAAGCAGGCAGAGAACAAAGACTAGAAATTCTCACACACTCAGTACTGGAGTGCGACTTCACAAACCCTGCTCGTTTATCATGGATATTTATGGGAGTGTGGGTGAGTGTGAATAGGGAAGACCAATCTGTGATCTGGAAAATTGTTAAGATATGTGTTTGGTGCTGTTAGTTTGGTGACTGATGATCATATGACGATGGCTGTAGATCACTGGAACTATAGTGACGCACCCATGACAGAACCACCCCTTTTTGGGTCAGCTTCTGGGTCATTAATCTGGTCAGTCAGGACAGCATGAGTTGTAATATCTGATAAAAGTGAGTCCCAGACATCCTATACAAGGATACAGCAGTGTTCCTCAGGGCAGTAGCCCCTTCCAGTTGATGAGATGGTGGAGTGGCCCTGGCAGTGATGAGAGTCAAGGATGTCAAGTGCTCCCTCAATGTCTGAAGATAGTGGTGGCCATTTTTTATCCAGTAGACCAGGAATGACAGGACTATGTAGTAAGACCTGGAAGCTTAGGGATAAGTGAAATTGACATGGCAGTTACATTTTATAGGTTACTTCACTGTTGCATTAAATGGACCAGAGTTGGAAAGTGTGAAATTCCTATCATTCCTCAATGGTCTAATGACTTTGGCTTATCCAGGGGATCATTGGCAGGAGTCTCTAAATGGTGTCAGTTCTTTTTGTCAGGAGCAGCATGGTTTAAACACCAGTGTTGTTCTTCTTATTCTGCTTTGGAAACACTCATTGACTTCTATTGCATCTGTATTCCAATGGAAAGGGGTTGCTGGTAACACCTGATTAGTAGCTGGGGATATATAAGACAAAAGGACTATGGCTCCATAATACTCATCAGCAAATCTTTTTTGGAAAACCATCCTATAAGGCAGGGATTTCTGACCCTGGTCCTGGAAGACCTCTTGCCCAGCACATTTTGGTGATTTTCCTTGTTCCCAATTTACCTGATTTATCTAATTAGCTAATTAACATCTCTTTTTGACTTGAAGTGGATTGGACAGAGCAGGAAAAACACTCAAATGGTCCAGACCAGGAGTCCTCCAGGACCAGGATTGGCAACATCTGCTATAGGATATGCAGTTTGATGTCATGCTTCATTTACACCAAAGCTTCACCCCCACCCTCCACACACACACACACACATTTTCTCCCTCTTATCAAAGCTCTTATCAAGACCGAGTGTCTTGCCTGAGCATGCCTGGACTTGACGTACCTTTTCACAAGGTACAGGGAAGGCATGCTTTAAGACTTTTCTTTGTACTGGAACCTAGGTGATGTAATGAGCTTTCCCTGGCTGTCCACACTTAGGAGATGCTGTCAGAAGACCTACAACATCAAGAAGAACTTAAGTCCTGGCTTTTTGAGTTTTAGGTTGTACTAATTTCTTCCCTACAAAGGTATAGCTCAGTAGTATTCTCAGACATTGATATATTTGTACTTGCTTATCGGTAGATTTTCGAAAGGAGACTTCAAATCACTTATGTAAGTCACTCTGGACTGTCTGGAATTTGGTTGCATGCCAAATGATATAAATGTCAATGTATTATTTGAAGGAACATCCATCTGGAGGGTGCTGGGTGGTGGAAGAAGGACCTTGCTGATTTCTTAAAGGCACTGATGGACATGACTCTGGTTAAATCTTGTCAGTTGACGGGTTTGGGAGTTGGTGGGTTGGTGCATGTTTAAGCATCAGTGTTGACATTCAGAGAGTCTGGTAAAAGTAAGCTAGAAGAAGAAACATGTCATGACAAAGGGGTGTTATGCACTCTCCAGCCTTTCTTCCACTGCCAGTTCCACAGCTAGGTGCTACTTTAAAAAGAATATTGATAGTAAATTTTGGTAGGCATACCTTTTTGTTTAAAAGGAGTCTATGCATACTATGAATGATAGACTTGAACCTAGATGGTTCTAAACAGTTGATCTTTTTCAATGTGGTGAAAGCATCACTGGGGCTGTTGGGGGATAATCCTGCAGTGTTTCACATGAAAATTTCACATGAAATATTGCTGATCGAAACTGGCAAACCCTAGAAATCTTTGCAGTTCTTTTATATTCAGGGAAGTCAGTGAGTCTGCTACTGTTTGGATTGTCCATGACAACATCCTCTTGACTAATAACCCAGAAATGTGATTGGGACTGATGCAATTCATGCATTTCTGCTTTTCTAAAGAGGTTGTTGTGCAAAACACTCTTAAAGCAATTTCAGTATGATGCATGTGTTGGGCCAGTGTAATAAAGTAGGTGAAGATGTAATTTTTATTAACTTTCCTGCTTTATATCTAAAGGCATTGCTGATAAATGTTTAAAAAAACTGAGTGGAGCATTGATCAGTCCAACTGGCATTGCCACATATTCACAGTGTCCTGCCCTGTGGGTAAATTAAATGTTGCCCTCTTTCAATTTGTTTTCATCATCTTCATTATCACCATCATCATCACCTTCTGCTTTGTCTGGGGTTGGGTCATAAGGACAGCAACCTAAGGTGAGGTCTAGACGTCAATCTCCCCAGCTGCTTACCTCTAGTTATTCTAGGGGGGACACTGAAGCATCCCCAGATGGAAAGGGTGGAATTTAACCTCTGGGTCTGGAATGAGGCCCTGCCCCAAGTTAAGTCATGTATCTTTCAATTTGTAAAGAATATAATTTCATGGTACAGCAGGGTGGCATAGCGCTCAGCACTTTCACCTCACAGCAAGAAGGTCCTGGGTTTAAGCCCCATGCCTGATTAGGGCGTTTCTGTGTGGAGTTTGGTATGTTCTCCTTGTGCTTGCATGGGTTTCCTACCACAGGCCAGATACATGCACATTAGGCTAATTGGATAGTCTGAGTTGCTCCTAGGTGTGACTCTGGATGTAAATGGTTCTGTGCCTGTGTTGGCCCTGCGTTGGTTTGGCGAGCTGTTCAGGGTGTACCCCGCTTTCACCCCAGAGCCTAATAAGTGATGAAGCAGTTCAGAAAATGACATGAATGAAATATTATGATTGATATTCTCTGCCAAAATTGTAGTACAATTTTTTTGTAATTGATGGGATGAAAACAGATGGTAGCAGAGTCTGTTCTACCTTTTAGCAAACTTAATTAGAAAATGCTTTAAGGCAGCGGTAGAGGTCGTTGTGAATCAAACCATATCTCTGTATAACACTAGGAAGGAGTCTGATCTCAGGAACAGTACTGGGATGTATGTCACATATGGTTGCTGCTGATAACCAGCGGAATGAACACCAGCATTGGAATGTGGAGGCATCATGACCTTGACAGTGTTGGTTGTGCATCAGGCGAGGTGAATGAATTGCAGATACCTGTATTCTGTGTGTGTTTGTTTGTGTGTGTGCGTGTGTGTGTGTGTGTGCACGCACTACACTGTCTGCTTCATCCCCCCCCAACAGTGTTTTTCTGGCTTGATTAATGAGCATGTCAATGTCAGAGTGTGACTGTGACATTCGCGCACTTGTGAATTCTTATGAGGCCAGGAGAGAGTGGCAGATGATGTCAGGGAGGAGGGAGGAAGTGGAAGGCAGGAGAAAAAGTGGATTAAGGGAAAGGGTGACACGAAAGAGATAAAGAATGGGGCCCTGGGTGAAGTGGATAAATGAGAAATGAAAAGACGATGGAAGAAATCAAAGAATGGGGGTTGAAGAGATGAGAAGAAAGGAGTCTTCAGGATGCAAGGAGAAAAAGAGAGTGGGGGTGAGAGAGGGAGAGAAAAACTGGGAATAGGAAAGAGATTTATGTCTTCTATCTATTTAGTAAATGATGCATTCTGGGTGTTTTGACTTTCTGGAAATTGTTTCCCAGGTTCTTATTGCATTCCCTCGACTCCCACCTGTGTCTCCGGAGCGTCTACTCTTAAACAGCAGCCCCCTTTTGTTCACATTCAGCTGTGTGTGGCTTGTCAGGCATCCAACAATAACAACCCCACCAACAACAATGTGTTTTATATTGATAGGGCCACATCCAGCGTCTGTAATTTAAATCAAAATGTTACGTTGATAGTTTATGCAGGGGAAAGTGATGTGAATTGAGAAATGGCTTACATACATGCTTAAAGTGATTTTCTGGGTGTTCCACTGGGATGAATAAAACATTCTCTAGGGATGGCACATTTTTTTATTTAATCGAAGTGGCCAAGAGAAAGCTTTAGGTAGTAGCTGTTTAACCTGACACAGTCAGACATAAAAGCAAGAGACAGTGCAAAATAATATTTTAAAATTATACAAATTTTTGCCGTAATTCTGCCACACTGCTTAATTCTATTTGGATAGCAGGGAGGATGGAGCCTATCTCCGCTGACTCTGGGCGAAGGCAGGGTACACCCTGAACAGCTTGCCAGTTCAAAGTCCGCCTCACATCAAGAAGGTCCTGGGTTCGAGCCCTGTACTAGGCAAGAATGTTTCTGTGTAGTTTGCATGTTCTCCCCATGCTTGCATGGGTTATCTCTGGGGTCTCTGGTTTCCTTTTGTAGTCCAAAGATGTGCACATTGGGCTAATTATATATTCTCAATTGCCCCGAGGTGTCAATGTCAGGGCAGTGGTGGCTCAGTGGTTAAGGCAGTGGTTTACTTTATAACACCTTACACTTTACACTCTCGATCCCCATTACTTCAGTGGAGCAAGGCCCTTAACCTTTAATTGGTCAGTTGTATGATTTTTGTAAGTCGCTCAGGATAAGAGCATCTGCAAAGTGCCATAAATGTAAATGTTGCGTGTGTGTTGACCATACAGTGGACTAGTGATCTGTTCAGGGTGTTTCAAGCCTTCGCCCAAATTTGACTGGGATGATCTCCAGGCTCCCCGTTACCCTAATAAAGATTAAAATGGTTTGGAAATGAACATACTTCCAATGTCTATTCAAATGTGAAAACCTTTATTATTATTAACCGTAATGCTAACGTTAAGCCCTTACCATAAAATCAAAAAATTTGAGCCAGTGTCAGTCAGTGATTAGCTTACACTCTAATCTTCATGGTGCAGTGACTCCCTCCTGACTTGTAAAAGCCATTATTCTTAGCAGTGTAAATGTCATCGTTTCATCCCCACTGCCTTGATGCTAAACACGGCCTCACCAATAGGTCAACAGATCAACTCAGCAGGAAGTCAAAGTCCATGTGGAACACTTTTTTTTTTTTTTGGAAAAGATGGATTTTTTCTTCCTACCAAACAAAGCTCTTATCTCAAACTTACTTTTTTACTTGTACCGTTGCAAATCAAAGAGGACGATATTCTCTTGGCCTCGGTTTTAGCTGTACTTAGTCACTTTAGTGCCCACGGGTAAAATGTCGGATATATTGACTGTTTGAAGATTAATAACAAGAATGGGTGTAATTAAATTCATGCTCCTCGTATAGATTTTTGGGAAAATAGCTGAGAATAGTTGTTTGGTATGTTGGCTCTTGGGAGTGAAGAGTGGAGCTGGTGATATTGGCCTTTTTTCAGCAGAGAGCTGAGATTGGTTTGCACCCAACAGGCAGCAGGAAGCATTAAAGGATTTTAATTAACAAAAGACAAACCATGAGCTCTTTCTCGATTTCTTCCTTCCTTCCTCTGACTTTATTCCTTCTCTACCCCCTACCAGGGGAATCTCAATATGGGCAAGGCCATTATGTGGAAACAGATTTGCAGATGTGTTTGAGCATCATGCACACACACACACACACACACACACACACACACACACACACACACACACACACACACACACACACACACA
>JAOUQZ010000012.1:16143167-16157918 GCA_028564935.1 Neosilurus hyrtlii
CACACACACACACACACACACACACACACACACATATATTTATATATATAAAAATTTTGTAGATGCACTAATTTAATTTCATGAGATTTAAAGAGATCAGATAATGAAAACATTATAATACTCTTAATGAGCAGTTTTAAATGAACCAGTAATTAAGTGATGGCATGTGTCATGAATTACGGATGACCACCAACCAGACAGTCCGCTTACAAAGGTGGACAGAAGGACAGCTCTGTATTTTCCATCTTCTAATATTGTAGCATTCACGTAACCTTACACACCCAACATGCACACGTGTGTGTATATTAATTTATATATATATATGTATGTATGCATGTATATACAGGCAGCACTGAGCACGTCTGCCTCACAACAAGAAGGTCCTGGGTCCAAATTCCGGGCTCAGGTGTTTCTGTATAGGGTTTGCAGTTTCTCCCTGTGCTTAGATGAGTTTTCTCCAAGTACATGGGTTTTCTCCAACAGTCCAAAGATATTCACAATAGGTTAATTGGCTAACTGTTCCAAATTTGTCCCTAGGTGTGAGTGTGAGTGTGAATGGGTGTGTGTGTGTTGGCCCTGCGATGGTCTGGTGAGCTGTTCAGGGTGTACCCTGTAGTAATATTGAATGGTTTGGCAAGTGAGTGAGTGGGTATGCTTACAATAAACATGGAAATAAAAGGATTTCAATATATTTTAATAACAGCCATGAGAATTGGTGTTTTATTTACTACAGAGTGGATGGAAGCTGTTCACCAGTAAGAGCAGGTGAAGACAAGAAGCAAAGCCTATTGACTAGACCTGGTGGAGACTAATAACAAAAAGAAACACCAAAACAATCAGCACATGTCTCTGGTTGCCAAGGGAACCATGATGCAAAGCAGGAAGGAGTAGGGAAAACATTTAATCCACAGTATATGAGTTACAGATGGTGTGCTAATTGACGATTACATTATATGCCTTATGTCTTCCATGACCGACATAACGAGTAGAGTCTTAAAGGTTTTTTATGTTGTACACGAGGGAGATTGGAGTGAGAAGCGATGCCGTAGATGGACTACAGCTACTACTTTCCAGCAGAGCACTTCCCTTAAAGTGCTTCTCTCATTTTATAAAATTACCCCGTTGTTTAAGACAGAGTCCAGAATGGCTAATCAGCTTTGCGCCAAGATGTCGGCTGAATTTATGGAGCAAGGATCCAGAGAGTGCTCCAGGCAGCTCACGCAGAGTAATGTGCTCGCTCTCTCCTGTGTCTCATTGTCTTGGGCAAAGTACAATTATCTCACGAGTTTGTGGTCTCCTTGATTTAGCAGCGCATTAGAGATGCATTATTCTTTGAAAACGGCTGCGCATAACAAGGGCCGGGTGTTGGGAGGTCTCCGATGGCACAATAAATATTACAAGGATACCACTAATTTGCCAAATGAAAAGCTGCATATGAATGAGAGCATGCATTTTTACCTGCAGCGTTTGCATGATCGTTAGCTCTTTGGGCATTTAGCTAGCATTCCAGGGGGTCAATATAGTGTTTGGGGGAAATAGGAGCAGGGGGTTACTAGCACATCTGATATGGTTGCATGATTTATGCTCAATCAGTCAGACCCAGGCATTAGTGATGTCTTCAAGATAGCTGGTCTTTATTAAAGTTGTATATAACATATACATTCATGGGTTCATTTTGTGTGGAGTTTGCATGTTCTTCATGTGCTTACATGTGTTTCCTCTGGGTACACCAGTTTCTTCCACAGTCCAAAAACTGTGTTGTGCTTTAGGCTAATTGGCTGTTCCAAGGAGTGTAATTGCATGTGTTGGCCCTGCGATGGACTGGCGAGGTGTTCAGGGTTTGAACCTGCTTTGCCAAGAGATGGTTGAGATAGACTCCAGCCTCCCTGCAACCCTAGTGGGATTAAGCTGTTCGGCAAATGAACTAATATTCAGAGATAGATAGATAGAGAGAGAGAGAGAGATGGAGAGAGTGAAAATTGATCTGAATCATAAATGTAGCCAAGAGAGAGGGAACACAGATAGGATAGAAAGGATAAATGGATGAATGTACAAAGACTCCCAGGATTAGAGCGAGCAGCCTGACAGAACAGGCAACTAGACAGGAAAGACAGTGTTACTCAAATTGAGGGCTGAAAAGTAACAGAGAGCAGAGAAAACATCAAACGGCGTGCACAGGTCTCAGACCATCGCTTTTCAGATGTTACTTGTAGAATCCTTCCACCTTGAAAATGTATACACTTTAGAGGGATTAGTGAGAGTATCTTCTTTGTATCGTGTACGTGACCAATCCCTGGGGGATTAGTGAGCTCTGTGAGTGAGGAAGGAGATTGGGGTGATGAAGACGTGGAGGATTGTGTTGGAGCGAGAACTCAAGGCTGATAATACGGTTTGGATTAGCACTCCGACCGGCTTAATGATCCTTGCTAAATGAAATCCTTCCACTGATTGGCAGATGGAGATAGATGGAAAGGTTTATTGTGTAGGCCCGGGTTGTTTTGTCAAAACGGCTTTAACATATCATGGCATGGACGCCACAAGACCTCTGAGGGAGTGCTGGGGTGTCTGGCAGCATGCAATGTACAGCACATCCTTTAATTCCTCTAAGTTTTGTGGTGGGCCTCCATGGTTTGGACTGGTTGAAAGCCAATTTTCCCCAAATCATTTCTGACCAGTTTGCAGTATGGCAGGGTGCATTATTCTACTGAAAGAGGTTACTTCTGTTGGGGAGCACCACTGACATAAAGAACATTACCCTGAACATAACACTCCTTCCGGTGGCCAGCCTCCTTCACATGGTTCATCCTGTTGCCATCTGGTCCCTACAAAAGTGATGTATATATATTTTACTGTCCTTATGATATAAAAGATAATATGGTTTATCAGACCAGTCCACCTTCTTCCATTGCTCCATGATCCAGTTTTGATGCTTACATGCCCATTGTAGGACAGGGTGGATAGGGGTTAAGTATGTGAACTGCTTAACAACAATCTGCTGACTAATATACCCCAGCCCATGACCGATACCAGTGCAGTGAGCTGATTACTGTAATTCATATTACCTTTACCATGTCGGAAAGTTATTGCTGATTGGTGAATATCTATCATCATCGTCATCATCATCATCATCAAGGTTTGGCGGCCATAGGATCTCTTCTCTGCTTTTTGTTGATGACGCTGTCCTTTTGGCTTTATCAAACCGGGACCTCCAGCTGTCGTTGGAGCAATTCACAACTGATTGTGAAGTGGCCAGGATAAGAATCAGCACCTCTAAGTCAGAGTCCATGGTTCTCAGCCAGAAAAGGGTGAAATGCCCTGTCCAGGTCCGGAGTAGAAGGTGCGTGTAGAAGCATGTGCAAATCCTTTCACGTCTGTCCCACACGTGCTGGACTGTCCTCTCAGCTGCTCAAGAACTTCTACAGCGCTACAATAGAAAGCATACACTGTCTTAGTGCAACTGTGTGGTACAGTAGCTGCACTGCAAAGGACAGAAAGGACTTGGCCCGGGTGGTGAGAACTGCTCAGGGGATCGTTGGCAGGTCATGGCCTTGATTATACCTTTTATGTAAGAACCTCATCTGATCCTCTCCCATCATCCAGTCAGCGAGCCCCATTACCCGAATACTAACCAATGGACTTCGCCACCTCTTCATTCAATCATTGCACACACCTGTTACAAGCTCATCATTCCCGGTCACCTGATCCATCTGCACCTCCATATTAACGTTTGTCCCACGTCTGAATGGTTATTTTCATCTTGACTTTTTGCTTACCAAGCCCTTTGTTGTTGCTCTGCAAGCTGATCTTTTTCTTTTTACTGCTATTAAAAGTCTTCCCTTTGGGCAATCTTACGCATTTGTGTCCATTATTTCCACAAGGACGTTACGTTTTAAAGCCGAGAGTCTCATACAAAATTTCGTTATGTGTGAACATAATGACAACACAGACTATTGAATCTTTCCTAATTAAATATTTGTCATAAACATGAACGTTTAGGAGCAGGTGTTGAAAGTATGAACGCATGTACGGGTCACTTTGGAGATGTGGAAGAGAAATCTTGTATGTAGATGGCAGAGAAAAGAAGGAGGAGGTAGATAAATGAGAGAGGCTGCGTTAAAGGGTTGCAAATTCAAAGTGGTTTGTGAAACAGAGAGCGAGCGTGTGTGAGCCCTCCCCTTTATCTGCCTTGCAGCTCTCTCTCCCTCTCTCCCTCTCCCTCTCTCTCTCTTTCTCTCCTCCCTTTTTCCCTCACTCAAAACCTGGCACATTTTGCTCCTCTCCTTCAGTCTCCCTGCTGCATCCCGAGCAAGCGCAGCTCTTCATATAGCATTTATAACACCGTTTCTTTTATCTATCACAACGAAAGGGGTTTATTTATGTTCCTTGCCGCATCCTCACCGATAGTTCTGTTGCTCTAACTCCGGCGTCATAGTTTCTGCAATGATTCATCCTGAGGAGGGTTTAGACTGAGTGGATGGTATTGCACTGCAGTAATTGTTAACAAAAATGTGACGTTAATTTGTTCGAAATGAACGGGAGTGATGCTCAGGACAGCCGTGAGTATGTAGACGTCTGCGTATTTTCTCTACAACTGTCATATTAACAAACTGGAGATATATATTATAGTACTTTTTAAAAATACAGAAACACTTTTTTATAATCATCTTTCGTCGTTTTTTCTTTTTCAACAAACTGTACTGTGGGAACAACATACATTTATGGACTGCAGCTGAAATAAAACAGTTCCATCTAATTACCGTCAACTTGTATTGACTGCTCAAATTCAATTAACGGACTTACTGGCCTGTGCCTGTGTTAATTATTAGCCTTATTAGCCTCCTCATGACTACTATTAATTCAGTTACTGCGATGTAATCCTTAAAGAAACCTGTTGTATCATTTTCTCAGTCTCTCCTGATGAATAAGCGCACTTGGTAAACTCTCAGAAACTCGTCAAGTAGTCATGAAGATGTTGAGAGTGTAATCAGCAGTGTAGCCTCCACTCCGTCACTCCCTCCTCCTCTGACAAACTTCCAAAGGCAGACTTTTTGTCTTCTGTTTACTCAGAAGCTTGAAATTTCACACTTCCTATCAGTTCCCTTCATATCATGGCTGGCCAGCATCGTGTCGAGGCTCGACACTTTGGAAGACCTCGTCGAGTCGCACTCATCTCGCTCACTCTTCTCCTCTCCTGGTCCTGCCCTACTTTAGGAAAGAAGAAGCTCTACATCGGCGCCTTGTTCCCTATGAGTGGAGGATGGCCCGGTGGTCAAGCCTGCCTCCCTTCCGCTCAGATGGCCCTGGACTTGGTGAATAAGAGGACGGACATTCTGCCGGACTACGAACTCGAGATGATCCATTATGATAGCAGGGTAAGTAGTGACTGAAATCTCAGCACTCAAAACTATTCCTTTATATCATAAAAATCTTATAATATTAAATCAATAATGAATACATTTAAGGAGCCAGGTTAAAGGAGATTATTTAAATTACTAACATCTGTTTGCTTCCAAGTGTTGAAACATTTTATGTACTTTTTTTGCTGGAGTATTGTTTTTATTAAAGTATCGTATTGATATATAATGCATACTTCTCTTGTATTTAACTATTTATTTAAAAGCATTTTATTCAGTATCTGCTAGGAAATAATATAATATTTCAAGAGAAGTAAATTATTATTTCTAAAAAAGAAAGAAACATATTTATAAAAAGATATAACAAAGCTATTATTATTATTATTATTATTATTATTATTATTAATAGTAGTAGTAATAGTATTATTATTATTATTATTTGTTATAATTATCAATAGTATTATTGTTATTATTATCTTTATTATAATTATTATTATTATTATTATTATTATTATTATTATTAATATACTGTATAGTTATTACTGTTTTCTAGGGTGCCAAAAGATTATTTCTAGCCTTTAAAGCCTTCTGGTTTAGTTCAGTTTGCAATTTCTCATCAGCAGTGATCTGGATAATAACCTGTCGCCACGTGATTCATATATATTAAATATAAAGTTTCCTTATTTGAACCAATTGTTCATCTTTGATGACTGCGCCTGTATGTGTGTGATGTCCACGCACTGGACAGGACAATAATACACGCAGCTGTGAGGTGATGCATTTCATATGGCACTGGGTAATTGTTTACTTGTTGGATGATATTAATTATGTATCCAGCGTAGGGCTGGGGATTATTTGTGTCTTCTTTATAACGTGCTGTACAATGCTGGCAAATTGCTTAAATTTGTAATTTGTCCGAGCGATTCGCCATTAGTTATGATTAGTTTGATAATAAACTGTTCTCGTGTTGATTCACACAGCTCGTTACGTATTGTGCTGGGAAAGTGTTATGATTACATAAGTAATGAGAGGTTGTTCATTATGGTAGTGGATGCGTTTCCCACTAGATTATGTGCACTTCAACGAGATTTATTGCGACATGGGACTATCTCTTTAATTCGCCCCGCTTGCACTGTTCCTTTCTCTCTCTCTCTCTCTCTCTCTCTCTCTCTCTCTCTCTCTCTCTCTCTCTCTCTCTCACGCTGTCGTTTCCCACCTGCTAACCTCCTCCCCCGCATCAGAGATGCCAACACACACAGTGAGAGTTTGAGATTGAAAGACACACACACACTCACACACACACATACACACTCACACACATATACACAGGCTGCAAAGAGTTAACTCTCTGTGACTGGTTGGCTCTTCTAAGAACTGCTCTGTGATTGGCTGAAATGGCTCTGCATTGGAGCTCCACTTCAAAGGTATGAAGAAGGAGGGGATGCTGGGGGCTGGTGGTTGGCATGGCAACAGTTACCTAGACGACTGCAGTTCAAACAAACACATAACTCCACAGATTCCCACCACAAAGAAAAGAGTGTGAGCCAGAGAGAATAAGAGAGCGATAGAGAGAGAAAGAGAGAGAGAGAGAAAGAGAGAAAGCATCCTTTTAGATTTACTGCAAAAATGGGGACAGATGAGTCAGTGGTTGAAGCAAGCGGGTCAGTGTTATTGGGACCAAGCACACAGCTGAGCACGCATACAGAGACACATCCAGATCTGACCAGCTCTAATTTATCACTAAAGCTCAGATGTAGTCCTTCAAAAAGGATCTACAGGCTGTAAAAACATAGCAATAAAGGGTGTGTTCTTACAATAATCTGTTTATTTCACATGCGGGCGTTTCTGTGTGAAGTTTTGCATGTCCTCCCCATGCTGTCATTGGTTCCCGTGGGGTTCTCCTCCCACAGTTCAAAGACATGCACATTAGGTAAACTGGTTGTTTCAAATTGCCCCTAGGTGTGAGTGTAAGTGCCCTGTGATGGTCTAGCAAGGTGTTCAGGGTGTACTTCACCTTTGCCTGGAGTCAGCTGGAATGGGCTCTAGCCTCATCGCAACCCTAAATGGACTCAGTGGTTCAGAAAATGACATGACACAATACAAAAACAAACACGTCGGCGCAGCACAAGTGAAAAACCGAGACGCCGGCCTAAACTTTGCATCAAGTACAACAACTTTCCAACAGTCTATAAGTAATTCATATGATTAATGTGTCAGTTCGCCTCGGCTGTGGGACCTGTAGTTCTGCTCCGCGAACCCAGAAGTAGCAACTCGTGCTGTGGGATGAGGTGAACTGCAGTTGAGAAAGTGCAGCACGAGGAGCGAGGGGCTTGTAGTTTCTCAGTTACATGCCAGTCTTTATTAATGAGATAAAAGAGCAGCTGTTGGGGAAACAACCATTTATAGCATTTAATCTAAGTGATAACAGGAACTAAGTTGTTTCATGGACGTTCCACAGTCATCCTTAATTCATTTTCTAAGCTGTTTAATCCTAATTAGGTAGGTAATGTGTAGTTTCACAGTATTAATGTATTTATGGTGACTGTTGATTATGTTGCAGCTCACTCCCAAGTATTTACTTTCATCTTATTTATTGTTAAAGCCAATTAAAGCTTTGTAAGCCATGTGCTTGTGTTACACATTAAAAAAAAAAAAAATCTAAGCTAACTTTTGGCATCATGTACAGTTTTATCACTAATACAATGCATTTTTTCTATGTAAGATTTACAGCGGGCGGCACGGTGACATAGTGGTTAGCACTTCCGCCTCACAGCAAGAAGGTCCAGGGTTCGATTCCTGGGCTCAGGAGTTTCTGTGTGGAGTTTGCATGTTCCAAACATGCTTGTGTGGATTTTCTCTTGGTATTCTTCCCGTTTCCGCCCACAGTCCAAAGTCATGCACATTAGGTGAAATGCTTGTTCCAAATAGCACCTAGGTGAGAATGTGAGTGTGAATGGTTGTGTGTCTGAGTGTGTGTGTCGGCCCTGCAATGGTCTGATGAGCTGTCCAGGGTGTACCCCGCCTTCGTCCAATGTCAGCTGGGATAGGTTCCAGACCGTGACCTTCGTAGGAGTAAGCAGCTCGGCATATGAGTGAGTAAGTGATGAGAACTGTAAAAAAATAAAAACAACGCAGAGATTAATTATCCACGGCATGCAGCATACGAGTCAAAGCACATTGTTTCAGAAATGTGTGTACCACAGTCCTGATTCTGGCAGTGAAACATCATGCGGCATACTGACTCAACACGAGTTACTGCTCACTCCTGCTGGGCGTGCATGACCGTGCCGTGCTCCATTCACTTACTATTGGAGCAGTCTTGGAACTTTTTGATCGCACCCCATAACATTACTCTCAGATCCAAAGAATATAAAATTAAATTAGGAAATAAGTGTTAAGGAATATGTGCTTGCACAGGTTTCCTCCGGGCACTCTGGTTTCCTCCTACAGTGCAAAGGCATGCACATTAGGCTAATTGGCTCTTCCAAATTATCACTAGGTATAAATGTGTACTATTACCCAGAGTCGGCTGAGATAGGCTCCAGCCTCCCTGCGACCCCGGTAGGATTATTCAGTTCAGTGAATGAATGAATGAGTAGGTAAGTTATATTTGTTATATTTATTATATTTGCTTAGTAAAGGTAAGAATGTAAGATTAATCCACTGTATAAAGTTTCGATCATTTTGTGGTTATATATGAAATCTAAAACAAATAAATATAGAAGTATTGCAAAATAGCATGTAAAATAGTTGGGCAGGCAAAACAATACAAGTATAACCAGTAGGAAATATCAGACATTCACCTTTCAACCCAGATGATGTACAGTAATTAGTTGTCATGGTTACATTCCTGTTCACTATTTTATATGTAAGCATATTAATCACATCATTGTTCATCATGGTTGCATTTTGATGATATATAACTTACTCACTCACCCATTTGCTGAACCACTTAGTCCTATTATGGTCGAGGGGAGGCTAAAGCCAATCTCAACCTCTACTGGGCAAAGGCAGGGTACACTCTGAATAGCTCACCAGGCCATCACAGGGCAAATACACAAGCATTTACACTCACATGCACACATAGGGGCAATTTGGAAGAGGCAGTTAGCCTAATGGGCATGATTTTGGACTGTGGGAGGAAAATGGAGTACCCAGAGGAAACCCACATAGGCAGACGTGATAACCACCACACCCTGCTGACCCAATCTAATTTCCTGTGATGAGAAATTATAGGTGAGGGTATAAAAATTTTAATATATATTTCATTGTTGTAATTGTTTGTTGTGCCGTTTTAATTGTGATTTAATCTACTCGCAATATTTAAAGCTTTCACAAGAAATATCACAAAATATATTACATTTATTACATTCACGGGGAGGCTGAAGCCCATCCCTGGATCCCCTGAAGCCCCAACTCAGGATGCACCAGACAAAGGCAGGATACACCCTGAACAGCTTGCCAGACCATCGCAGGATTAAAACTGACCTTTTTGGCAGACGAGAGTTTCCATTTAACCTAATGTGCAGGTCTTTGGACTGTGGGAGGAAACCAGAGTACCCAAACACTGCAAACTCCACACAGGAACACTCTTGCCAAGCCCGAGGCTCAAACACAGAACCTTCTTGCTGTGAGGCAGACGTGCTAACCACTACGCCACCATCCTGCCCTATCAAAACATATGTCTGATATAATAAATAATGTGGAGAATATTTGCTTCCCATTAGCTGGCATATGCCCTGATTTATATGTAATGCAAATCAAAATCTAATTAGTAATAAAAAATTTATAGTGTGTATACTACCTATTATGGATGTTTGTCCTGGAGAAAAGGTTCTGCGGGGAGCTTGCTAACCTCCCAGGTGTAAATACATTGGAACAGAAACCACGATAGTGGCCCAGTGAATCAAGGATACTGAATGGGAAATAAGAGATCCTACCTTTAGCCAAATGCAATGCAATGCAATTGATAGCTACTGTAATGCAATTGATAGCTACTGTAAATAATTGTTCCTGCTAGACCTATATGTACATTTCAGTACTCCTGACGGTTCCAAGTGAAAATAATAAAAACAAATATTGACATGGATCTACGCACAATCATGTTATTTACAAGATCCAGTATTTGGATAATGCATAAGATAACACCCTTGAGGAATGCAATCCTAATGAAACTCAATATATACACGTAGATTCATCTCTATTATATATTCAGCACCATGGACAGCTCTACGAGGCGGCTGATTTAAATAAGAAAGGCTTCATGAGGAGACAACAAGCAGCAAAAGTTTATCTGGCATTAAGGATTCAGCTCCAGTGTCACCTCTGATTGTGGCCTTTCTCTAAACAGGGTGCCAACATTTATTAACCTGATTGGACTGCAATCTAATTTCCTCCGAGCCCAGCATTTGATCAGCGAGTCACTCAGCCTGCATATGCTGCCAAGCCATTAGTGCCCTTATTGCCTCTGTTTACTTGCTTGGGTTTTTTTTTTTTTGTTAGCTTTTTTTTTGCCAAAGAAAATAAAGCAGACTGCATGAAATCTTGGAAATTATTACACACTTAAATCTCTGACCAGGTCAAAGACAGGTGGGAACGTTTTACCGAAAATAATATTATATTAATACAGATGATGTGAATGTGTTATTGATACAGTCTGATGCACAGAGCACATTACTGTGATATGAGAGGTAATTGCGTCATATTTAGTTTTTCATCATGCCTTATATCAGATTACGCTGTAATAACAATAATAATAATAATAACAATAATACATTATTTGATTATTATTATTATTATTATTTGATGGTGGCACGTCCACCTCGCAGCAAGAAGGTGCCGGCTTTGGGACCCGGACTCAGCGAGGGCATTTCTTTTTGGAGTTTACCTTCTTCCATGGTATTCCTCTGAGTACTCTGGTTTTCTCCTACAGTCAAAGACATCCACATTAGGCGAATTGGGTGTTCCAAATGACACGTAGGTGTGAGTGTGGGTGTGGGTGTACCTTGCCTTTTCCCAGAGTTGACTGAGATAGGGTCCAGCCTCCTTCTAAGCCTAGTAGGATGAAGTGGCTCATCAAAAGAATGAATGAATGTATTGATATCAGAAATTCTGAGGCAAGAAGATATAAATGTGAAATTAGTGTGAATTAATGGTCCAAATCAGCAGGACAAAACAGTTTAACGCTGAACACTCAGAGAAAGCAAAACACTCAGACATCACAAAAGACAAAAGAAATTATGCTCCCAAGTGCAGCTGGAAAAGAAGGAGATAAATCTTGCAATCATTCATTAATTTGTTCATTTTGTTCATTTTCTAAGCCGCATAATCCTAATTAGGGTCGTTGGGAGGCTGGCACCCGTCTCAGCCGATTCTGGGCGAAGGCAGGGTACATCTCGGACAGCTCGCCAGGCCATCACATGGCAGCAGACACACACACACACACACACACACACACACACACACACACACATATACTCACACACACAACCATTCACACTTACATCTAGGGACAGTCCACAACTGCCAGTCAGCCTACTGTGAATGAGGAAACCGGAGTACCCGGAGGAAACCTATGCAAGCACAGGGAGAACATGCAAACTCCACACAGATACACCCGAGCCTGGGAATGGAACCCAGGACCTTCTTGCCAGTAAAGCTAATCACTGCACCACTGTGCTGCCATCTTGCAGTCAAACAGAACGTTTAATTCTTTTAATCCACCAAGGTGATTAGATGTGTCTCATCATCTGCTCTGTCACATTCACAACATTCACACTACACTTCCCATGAGCCACTGCATTATTCACTGTCACCTGACTTTAAATTCATGCATCATACGATCACAGTCTCACCTGTCTGCACTCACACCTGATCACCTGCACCATTAAAGGACTGCCATTTGCGAAGTGCTACTCTATGTAGGTATTGCCAGTTATTTTGAAGCCTGTGTACTTTCGTTTGATTTTCCTGGGTATGACCTGTTTTTTTATTAAACCGTCGCCTTAATATCTGTGCATGATTTCTGCTTGCCTGATCAACTTTATATCTGGAATCTCTCTGCTCTATTGTACGCCTGATTGCTTGACCTCTGCCTGTTTCCGGTTTGCAAAATTAAACTGTGTTTGCGATCTGTCTGCCCTGAACTCTCCATTAAATGCTTTTAATCTGCATGTTGTGTTCCCCGTCATTCCTGCAACACACCTGTTGGTTACCAGAATGTAAAAAGGTGAGAATGTAAAAAGGTGTAGGAAAGTTCAGGCTGGATTGTTATCAGTGTGGAAGTTGGATGTGCCAAAACGTATTTGCTACAGCGTTTCGCTTTTATTGCTGTACACTGAACAAGGCAAGGATAACACGACTATACCTGTAGAAAACAAGGCGTCATATTTGTCATTAAATTCACATAAATAAAATACCATAAAAAGATTGAAATTGAAAAGACTACACCATAACATTAACTGCACCATTACATTTGATCATTTAAAGCCAAAACGAATGTGGTAATATTACTAGATTACCATTTTTATCAATCTGTGCATGGACTAGCCCGCTAGTTATTCACTAGGTGGACGTAGTTGCCATCAGCCATGCTTTTGCTGGAGAATAAAAGTAGCAGTTTATTCTCTAAGCTAACATTAATGCTAATTAGGTACCCTGGATTGCTGTGGTTAATAGCTTAATTGCAGTATCAAGCCGAAGATAACTTGCGCTTGTAATGAAGAGACTGTGGAAATTAAAGACTAATAGGCTAGCTACTCCTTTGGATTGTTCCATTTATTCCTTTATTTAAACACTTAAAACCAGATGGTTCTTGGACTATTTCAGACAGGTTGTATTCTCCTATGAATAATTAAGTATACTTAATTTTTTAAATAAATCCGAATAAATACTAAATAATAAAATATACATGTGTTACAATATACACCTGGGATTCTTCTCAGTCATCCTGAGATTTTGCATCCAGGTTTTCTATGGTGTGTAGGTGTGCATAAGCTTGCCGCTTCTCTGTTTGACCTTTGACCTTGACACAATGACCTTGACCTTTACATTTTTAATAATAACTGCTGGGCAGTTCTTTATCAAGTTCCACATCCCAGTTTCCTATGATGTGTAGGTGTACACAGGCTTTCTGTTTCACCTTTGACCTTGTTACAATGACCTTGACCTTGTAAATTTTGTACGGGGTTATTTCTCAAGAAATGTCAGGAAAAAACAGACAAAATGTTTTGCCCTTTAATGATCTGGTAAGCTGTTCTGGGTGTACCCCACCATCACCAAGTGTCGGCTGAGATAGGCTCCAGCCTCCTCGTGACCCTCATAGGAGTAAGTGGTTCGGCAAGTGAGAGAGAGAGAGTGAGAGAGTGAGAGAGAGAGAGTATGTTGTGATTCATTATACTGTGCCACCAAACAATTCTGTACAAAGCTAAATGTCATGAAAACTAGATATAGGTAAAGAAGTTACATGTAAAAGTGCGTCACCTGTACAGTACACTGGCGGCGACACTCCTGATCACAGTCCCCTCATTCCAGCTCATCACTCTAGCCTGGCAGTGTTGCCTTGATTATATGAAGTCGTGGTCCCGAGGGACTGAGTTGACATGGCTAACAAATTGCGTGTCACAACAAATTGGCTACAGTTAGTAATTACAGTGTGTCATACAGTACGTATATTGTAGGTTCAGCTAATAGAATGTCCTGAGCACGAACAGTGGAATTGGGGGGTTTGACACCAATTAACAGAAATCTTTACCATAAGTTCACTTCCAGTTTGTTTATCTTCTATTACATGCCCAGTTCTACCCTGTTGTCTCTGTTTGAAACTGATTTTATCATTTCTGGCATGAAAGGTGCCATATAGCTATAATAATAATAATAATAATAATAATAATAATATTAATATTAATAAGGGTGACACAGTGGTGTTATGGTTAGCACATCTGCCTCTCTGCTCAGGTCCTGAGTTCGACTCCCAGGCTCAGGCATTTCTGTGTAGAGTCTCCCCATGTTTCTGCATGTTCTCCCCAAGTTTGTGTGGATTTCCTCCCACAGTCCAAAAACACACACATTAGGCTGATTTGCTGCTCCAAATTGCCCCCTAGGTGTGAGTGTGAATGTTTTTTTCTGTGTGTATGTGTTGCTCTGCAATGGTTTGATGAGCTGTTTAGGGTGCACCTCTGCTATTCCTAGTAAGTTTACGCAGTTCGAGGAGTGAGTGAGCCTACCTACTCTGAACAGCTCACCAGTCCATCACAGGGCCAACACACACACAACCATTCACGCTCACACTCATATCTCGGAGCAATCTAGAATAGGCTAATTAAGTCAAGTCAAGTCAAGTCAGTTTTATTTGTATAGCGCTTTTTACAATGGACATTGTCACAAAGCAGCTTTACAT
>JAOUQZ010000012.1:16158018-16169540 GCA_028564935.1 Neosilurus hyrtlii
TTGAGAGGAACCAGGCTCAGGAGGGAACCCATCCCCATTTGGGTGAAGCCACAAAATACAAATTATGTGATTGTAAGTCTCTTTACAGCATTTTTTACAGCATAATTAAAACATTAGTCTAACGTGCATGTCTTTGGACTGCGGCAGGAAACCATACAATAAGAATAATAACAATTATAATAATATTATTAATAATAATAATAGTAATAATTGGTCCTGCGATGGCCTGGTGAACTGTTCAGGGTGTGCCCCGCCCTTGCCCAGAGTCGGCAATAAATAAAAAATATTAATAAACAATCCTAAACCATAGGGCGGCACGGTGGTGCAGTGGTTAGCACGTCTGCCTCACAGCAAGAAGGTCCTGGGTTCGATTCTCAGCTCGGGCGTTTCTGTGTGAAGTTTGCATGTTCTCCCTGTGCTTGCGTGGGTTTCCTCTGGGTACTCCGGTTTCCTCCCACAGTCCAAAAACAAGCACGGTAGGCTAATTGGCTGTTCTAAATCACCCCTAGGTGTGAGTGTGAGTGTGAATGGTTGACTGACTGTTGGCCCTGTGATGGCCTGGCGAGCTGTCCAGGGTGTGCCTTGCCCTCGCCCAGAGTCGGCTGAGATGGGCGCCAGCCTCCCCGCGACCCTAATTAGGAATAAGCGGTTCAGAAAATGAATGAATGAATGAATGAATCCTAAACCATAAGATTTTTTTACCAAAAAAGATCATGTGTTAAATCCAAACAAATATTTAAATGCTGTCCATTAAAACACAATACAGGTATACGTTACGGTCATGTGACCAGCGAACGCTCCAGCCTTAATAATAAAGGACAAAACAATTAGTTTTTTTGGTATAGATATGAGCTGCGTGTAGTATGCATGGAAATTGTTTTTTTTTTTTGACATCCAGTCATTCATCATGAACACAATAGTGTCGCTATCATATGTACCGAAGTCACCAGTCCTGTACGAATTGATTATAACTACTACAAACCTCCTTCAGCAACATTACATAAGAGACGTATGTGTAGGAAGATCATTTCCCATCCGAATAGTCCTTGTGTCTCTGTGATATGTGCTGCTAAGTTATTTGCGTCAATCAATAAATACTGAAGTGAGTTTTCATGTTTGGTTTCGTAGACCTCAGATGTCTGAACTTCCAAAAAGTAAATAAATCAATGGAAATAAATAAATGAATGAATGAATGAATGAATGTATGAATGAATAAATAAATAAATAGGTTGGCCTGCCAGGATTTTCAGTTGATTTGGCACAATGGGACCCAGCTGCACTACAGAGAGAGTGATCCTCACGCTTGGCTTCCCTCAGGAATGAAAGAGAGAGAGAGAGAAAGAGGAAAGAGGGAAATTTTTTGCTGCCAATATGCACAAGCATTAAAATATAAGAGGATATATACAGTGCCTTGCATTAGTGTTCAAACCACCCCCCAACCCCCGGACCTGATTTTTAAATATTTTTTCTTGATACAAGCCAGAACTGAAATACTATGACAGATTATATGTTGATAAATTGCAATCTTGGCTTTTGTTTGTAAATTATTTTGCAAACTATATTAATCCCAGCCTTTGGCACATACTTGATAATTATACGTTATAAATTTATATAAAATAGCCCATGTGTATGGAGGGGAATTAATCAATTTATCCCCTGCTTTATCCTACGTGGGTCACGGGAAACCTGGAGCTTATCTCAGCTGACAGTGGGTGAAGGCGGGGTACTAACATGGGAGAGAGACATGGCTGGCCTTTAATAACCCAGTTAGCTGCACTGGGGGGGACAACAGTGACAAGTTGGTGATAGTGGGTCTTGAAACCCCGACCTTCGGATCAGTAAGCCAGCACCCTACCACCGGGCCACCACTGCCCCATTCAGAATTTATAAAATTGTTTATAGAATTGTGACAGTGTACCTGTCATTTATCTGCTACCATAGTTTATTATTTATGATGCTGGTTAATATTTCATAAAGGAACATAGCGTTAGCCTTAGCTAGCCTGTTATTTATTTGTTGTTTGCGATAAAGCCTTTAATATTTTTATCAGTGTTTACAGGCAGGGTGATTTGAGGTGGATGTTTTTTTCTTTAAGAATTATAAGACTTTAATACTTTTTAAAAAAAAATTTAACAGGAGTAAAGAATTTGAAGTGGGGCTGTGGTGGCTCGATGGTTAAGTCACCATTGCCACCAAGCTGCCACTGTTGGACCCCTGAGTAAGGCCCTTAACACTCAAGTGCTTGGTTGTTGGATTTAAAAAATTTTTTTACTTTTATTTAAAAAAATAAGTAAATTGTAAGTTGCTCTGGACCAAAGTCCAAATGCAATTAAAGTAGGGTAGTGTTGACTCAGTGATTAAGGCTCTGGCTTACTAAGCCAAAGGTCGCGGGCTTAAGCCCCAGTACCACTATACTAACCCTGTTTGGCCCTTGAGCAAGGCCCTTAATTACTCAGTTGTATAAAGATGCTATGCTAGTGGTAGGTTGTTTTATTTAGCTGAGTCACTGGTTATTATAACTGATTTTGGTAAGAATTGTTTGTTCCAATCTGAGTGTAGTAAGGAGTACACGAGTCCCAGGTCCCATGAATCTTTGGTGTAAATTGTGATGGAGGCATTCAAAATAACTCAGGCAGCAAAAAAACCCCTAAACATGCATGTATATCGACCGGGTGTTTGTGTTGCTTAACAACAGGAAGAACATTTGCTTTATTTGTACGATTAAACAGGATGTGGACAAATTGCTGTATCAGAAAAAAATGGTGATGGCTAATTTTTCCATTTGCTTTAATTGAGTGCAGTGTCTCATCACTTTCGTGCCTTTCACAGCAAATCATTTTCATTCCAACAAAGCAAACAGTTCGGCACTGAAAGCAGGCCCTTTGTTGTGACTCCAACGATTTCCTGATTTATCTGTGCATTTAGTTTAAATTAAAAGCATCGAGAGAGAGTGAGAGAGAGAGAGCGAGCGAGAGAGAGAGAAAGAGAGAGAGAGAGATAGAGAGACAGGGAGACAGGAAGGGGGGGATAGACAGAGAAAAAGAGACAGAATGAGAAAGAGAGAGAGACAGGGAGACAGGGAGAAAGGGAGACAGGAAGGGGGAGAGAAAGAGACAGAGAGAGAAAGAGAAAGAGACAGGGAGACAGGAAGGGGGGGCAGAGAAAAAGAGACAGAATGAGCGAGAGAGACAGGGAGGCAGGAAGAAAGTGAGACAGGGAGACAGGAAGGGGGAGAGAGAGAGACAGAGAGAGAGAGAGAGACAGAGAGAGAGAGGGAGAGAGAGAGAGAGACAGGGAGACAGGAAGAGAGGGAGAGAGAGAGAGAGAAAGAGAGAGAGAGAGAGACAGGGAGACAGGGAGGGAGAGAGAGAGAGAGAATGAGAGAGAGAGAGACAGGAAGGAAGAGAGAGAGAGAAAGAGATAAAATGAGAGAGAGAGAGGGAGACAGGGAAAAAGGGAGACAGGAAGGGAGAGAGAGAGAGACAGAGAGAGACAGAGGGAGAGAGGGGGGGGACCTGCGTTGAGGCAAGACTGCCACATCAGACATTGTTAAGTACAGAGGAGTCTGTTGCAGGAGGGCATCGCTGATTCAATTTGCGTGATTGCAACAATCAAACAAAATCAAGCTTCAAGCCTGTGTAATCAGGCTGCATTCATAGTTTGTACTGTCTTTAGCCGCGCGTTGCTTTGTTATGTGCATTAAAATGCGCGGCTTTGTCCCTGAGAACGTCGAGGCTAAATGAGAACGCACACCCTCTCTATCAGGAGCACGGCTCAAGGCCAACGACCGCGGCTCATTCTTCTCCGAACACAATGATCAATGCTGCCTTCAGGCAACAATTATTGTTTGAATGAGATATTGATTTTTCCTCAGCACCATATTTAAGATGAATTTAACAATGACGATTGTCAGGCACGGATCAGACTGTAGCAGTGGATGCCATAGTGATGTTTACATCAGTGTTTCCTAGAAACGCTTATAACATGTCTCTCTCTCTCTCTCTCTCTATCTATATATATATATATATATATATCTTTCTGTCTCTCGCTATCTCTCTCATTCTCTCTCTTTCTCAGTGTGACATTGTATTAAATAAATCTTTTCAATGCGTCTCACAGTAGAGAGCTTCACAAAACGCGACAGCAACAGGGAAATATTTTATTTGTTTGCAGTGCAACACACATGCATCAAATAGCCTCGGAGGTAAGAAGTGAAATATGTACAGCTGCTCAAATATCTTTCTCCTCATCTTTCAGTGCGACCCTGGAGAAGCCACTAAACTGCTGTACGACTTGCTCTACACGGAGCCTATAAAAATCGTTCTGATGCCCGGCTGTAGCTCAGTGTCCACACTCGTGGCTGAAGCGGCTCGGATGTGGAACCTCATCGTGGTGAGTATTTAAATGCTTTGCTTTGTGAACTTTATTTAAATGCTTTGCTTTGTGAACTCAAATCTCACGTTCCTGTCAGGTCTTTAACTCGAGGCTTCTATTGTGTTCTTTCTTCAGTCAGCTGAGATAAAAGTCTTTTCCAAATGAATAAAGAAGTCTGAAATGATCAGGCGCAGCGAGAACGTTAGGTAGATTACAGTGAGATCGGTGCCAGGAACCAGGAGCAGCTATTTTGGGAAACTTGGTTGAAAAAAACAATGAACCTGGGGGTGGGGGTCGGGGTGGGGGCCGAGGTGGGGGCGGAGTTAATAATTAATCTTAATTCTAGTTTTATACTTAATCTTTTTCTTCCACGGCATATTTATACATGAAGCATTAACAAATAAATAAATAAGGAGAGAGAGAGAGATAGACAGATAGACAAACAGATAAGCAAATAAATACATACATACATAAAAAAATAAATAAATAGACAAACAAATGAATAAATAAATAGATAAACATAACAACAAACAAATACGTACATAGGTTAATAAATTAACAGACACTTAAATAGGTCTATCTAATTATCTGTCTGTCTGTCTGTCTGTCTGTCTGTCTATTTAACTGTCTGTTGTATTTATGTTCACCTAACCCTGGCTAAGTCTTTATTTATTCTATTGCCTAAATTTTGTCTGTGTAACCCCCTGACCCTGCCCTGACCCCTCCCACTGTACGTGTTCCTCCACCAACTGTTAATTCAACCCACTTAACCCCCTCATTCGTAGAACAGTCTCATATTTTCTAGATAAAATAAATGTAGTTTTAATGTACAGAACGTGAATTATTGAGAGTGTCAGTGTCTTGATATGATTTGCAAACAAACACACACACAAAGACACACACACACACACACACACACACACACACACACACACACACACACACACACACAGTGGTGAATGAGTTATTACCGGGGCTGTTACCATGGTAACTCAGTTAACTGTCACCAAGCACAGACCTAATTGCGGTATAGATTTATTTTTGACACCAATAATTAAAGCCTGTGTCTTCAGCGTTATACATCATTTGATTAATTCATTCATTTTTCTCCAATCAGCCCCCTGGAATTCATATTAACTGATATTTGATTAATATTTTAATATTACGATAGACATCATCATAAAATAATCCATTTACCCACCAGTTCCATAATTCCTGCATGTACTAAAATAATAACTTGCTCTTTAACTTGCTTGTTTTTTCCCAGGGTGACCTTTTATTCTGACATGAAAAAGTTTGATTAGATTTTATTATTGTCAGTGATTGAAATGACATGAGAATTGTTTGTGCAGCAGGTTATTATATTATATTATATTATAGTTTTATTAAAGTTTTAAAATGAGACGTCACACAAATATAATCAATGGAATAAAATCAATCCACTCTGTAAATTTCCTCAGATTTGGTCTCTGACCTTTGACTCATTTTTTTCAGTGTAATACACTAACACCAACAAGACATAGAGGAGAAACTCATCAGTCATTCAGTCATTTGCTGAACCGGTCACTCCTACTAGGTTCGCTGCGAGGCTGAAGCCTATCTCAGCCGACACTTGGCGAAGACGGGGTATACCCTGAACAGCTCGCCAGACCATCGAAGGACTAACTCACATGCAACAAATTACACTCCTACATAGGGGCAATTTGGAACAGCCAGTTATCCTAATGGGGCGGCATGGGGTCATAGTGGTTCGCACGTCCGCCTCACAGCGAGGTCCTGGGTTTGGGCGCCCTTTTTAAGTTTGCATGTTCTCCCTGCACTTGTATGGGTTTCCTCTGGGTACTCCGGTTTCCTCCCACTGTCCAAAGACATGCTCATTAGGCTAATGCACTGGTATGATGTCATGCAATCAAATCGACCCTCTGGGTTGTGAGATAGTGACGCACTGGCGTGTTTTTAGGCTTCTGAGTGATATATCTTGGATTTTTAGTAGGGCTAACATAGTGCCCCAATCCCCCAGAGGATAAATCCCCTTATCTTCCCTTCTTATCCGATAAGTGAAATGAATCCATGTGATGGATTGATTCAGTGTTCACCTTACTAACAAATCTCATAATTCCTTCAAGGAATATACTAACCAGAGTAAGATTTAAAAAAAATGAAAGAAAAAAAATGGAGTTCTCGCGTTAAAAAATAGAGTCTAGTATCTGTGTCATTTCTTGACCTTTTCTTTTTTGTGAAGTGCAGTGCTGCTCATTCTCTTCATTTTTAATGTTCAGCTCTAATTCGGGATCTGACACCACCCTCACCACATGTGACCTACAAACCCCTCTGCTGGCCTTAAAACTGCTCGCTGTAGTGCTCTGTTTAGTGCCAAGTAATTCAATTCAAAGCGTGCACCAGAAAACACTATACAGCCAAAGGTGTATGGAAGTATATGGAGCATCTCATCCCAGATTGATTCCCCAGTCCCCTCTTTGCTGTTATAGTAATCTGTGCCCTTCTGGGAAGGCTTTTCACTAGGTTTTGGAGCGTGGCTATGGGAAATGTGTTCATTGTGATTATACTATTTTCTGCTCTTTCTGGGGTATTCCTAGTTCCAGTGTAATATAATTATTTGGTTTTGCATGGTACCGCCTGGGTGTGGGGGTGGCATGGTGGTGTAGAGGTTAGCATGTCCGTCTCACAGCAAGAAGATCCTGGGTTCAAGTCCCGGGCTTGATGAGGCGTTTCTGTGTGGACTTTGCATTTTCTCCTCTTGCTTGCGTGGGATTTCTCTGGGTATTCAGGTTTCCTTCCACACTAAAAAGTCCCTAGAGTCACCTGATCATAAAACATTATTGTAATTAATACCTTAATAAAAATCTATGGAAAGCCTGATGAACATACGCAAACATTTTTACTACAGTTGTTTATATAAATATTCATTCATTTATTTGCCGACCTGGTTTATTTTTATTAGGGTCGCAGGGAGGCTGGAGCCTATCTCAGCCGACTCTGGGTGAACTTGGGGTATATCATGAACACCCTGCCAGACCATCATAGAGCAACTCACACACCATTTACACTCACATTCACACCAAGGGGGCAAATCGGAACAGCCAGTCAGCCTAATGTGCATGTCTTTGGGCTATGGGAGGAAACCAGAGTACCCAGAGGAAACCTTACAAATTTTGAGTAAAATAACTGCAGCTTACAAAAATACAATTCATGCTCAATATCTTTAATATTACAATAATATTAATAAAATTAATTAAAAATGTATTAGTTCATTTTCTAAGCCACTCAAGCCTAATTAGGGTCACGACTCTGGGTGAGGGCGGGGTACACCCTAGACAGCTCACCAGGCCATCGCAGGGCTAACACACACAACCATTCACACTCACACTCACACCTAGGTGCAATTTGGAGCCGCCAGTTAGCCTACTGTTTATGTTTTTGGACTGTGGGAGAAAACTGGAATACCCAGAGGAAACCCATGAAACCACAGGGAGAACATGCACACAACTCCACACAGAAATGCCTCGAGCCTGGGATTCGAACCCAGGCCTTTTTTGCTGTTATTTTAAAATAATCTTGTCCAATTATTTGTAAATAATAATAAAATATTAATATCTCTTCTTTTAAGCATTATTTGATGTACAGATATAACGAGTGTTTTTGTGCATAATGATCCTCCATACAGACTTTTCCACTGGAAGCAGGATAACGAACACACACACACACACAGACACACACAGATGATGACCTCTGACCTCAAGTGATTAAACCAGTAAATGAAGGCAAATGAGTTACATGTAATACATAATTTAAGAGTTAAAAATCCAAATTTGATCTATTTTAATCCTATTTGATTGTATAATTGTATCAGTGTTTGGATATGAGGAATACATTTTGACCACTGGATTTAGGGTAACCCTGTATTTAATGGTGCGTTATATACGTACATATCATCATGCGGGATCATGTTTGGGCCTGTTGGTTTAGTATAGAAACTCATTCACTCATCACACTTATTTACTGAACCTTCTACTACACTCAAGGGGAGGATGGCACTTATCTCAGCTGTCACTGGGTGAAGGCGGGGTACACCCTGTACAGCTCACCAGACTATCGGTGGGACAACAACACATACACACAACCATTCACCCTCACATCCACGCCTACAAGCAATTAGCCGAATGTGCATGTCTTCAGACTGTGGGAGGAAACCTGAGTACCTGGAGGAAACCCACACAAGCATGGGGAGAACATGTAAACTTCACACAGAAATGCACAAGCCCAGGACTTGAACCCTGTGAGGCGGACATGCTAACCTCTACGCCACCGTGCCGCCCTGTCCTATTTTATCTTAAATCTGCAGGTCGAGTAATGTGATTGGTTCAGATTTTTCTGAACATTATATATATTTCTGTAGGATACATTTTTTTTGTTTGCAGGTATTTTTGCAAAAACAGTTATGGTCCGAATTCCCTGTACTTCACTTCTAAAGCAAAAAAATAAAAAAATAAACAAGAGCTTTCTTAGAGCGCAAACCTCAGCCAAGCACAGCAATCTCCTTGATAAACCAAAGTGTAAAGAATCTCACAATGTCAAAGAACCCTTTAAAAAAATTCCTGAATTCATAATTTGATCCAGATCATCTCCGAAATGTTATAGAGTCTTCCTGATTCAAAACCCCGACTCCGTAGAAATTTCAGGAAAACCGGCACATCACTTTTAGCGTAGTCATCCAAACAAACCCCGGGTGGGGATGAGCCTAGCTTCACCAAGTGGACCTGCATTCAAACTTGCGTATAAAACTGATATTCATCTATATGAATAGCTAATCTGCATAAGCTCCGCCCCCAAGTATGCATAGTGTGCCTACCACGCGATCTTCTCAGTCCGAATCTTTGTATTCCACCATGTCTACTAGAGGGTTTTCCACATCCACATTCATCAAGATAAGAATTCACCAAAATGCTAATGAGACATTATCAATTAGGTAAATAAAAATATACGCAATTAATTAATAAATAAATAAACGCACACTAAAATAAATTAATAATTAATTAATTAGTGGATGCCCTCTAAAATAATCAGATGGGATCAGATGAGCTCACAGAGTCAAAGCACAGAGCCTCCGTAACGTACTTTAATTAGAACGCTGTGATCCCACACTTCATTTCCTTCCTGTTTGCACCATCACCCCTCGCCCACCCCCCGTTCCTTCTTTCAGAGTTTACACTGATCATTAAAGTCAAATTTTCATTGCACTCTTTGATTTCTACATTTTCATCTCCTGTTAATGTGTTTCTGTTCTATTTCCATGGCGCAGCTGTCGTACGGCTCCAGCTCCCCGGCTCTGTCCAACCGCCAGCGCTTCCCGACGTTCTTCCGCACACACCCGTCTGCCACGCTGCACAACCCCACACGCGTACAGCTCTTCAAGAAGTGGAGCTGGACCAAGATCGCCACCATCCAGCAGACCACGGAGGTCTTCACTTCCGTGAGTCACGTGCATTTCTTCAGGGCGCGCGGCAGTAGTGTGTCTCACCCGCGTCAGCCGGGAGACGGAAATAAATCATCTTCATCACAAACATTTTACCAACACTGTCCGAGTGCTACACAGTAAATATCTCACATATAATGAGATGAAACACCCCCTCCCTCTTTTTCTCTCTGTTTCTCTCTCTATTTCTCTTGTTCCTCTCTTTCTTCAATTCTGGACACCTCTGCGTTCTCACTTCATCCCTCCATCATAAACCTCTCGGCTTATTTCTCTGATTCGAACTTTTCCTGCTGTCTCTTTTCACCCCTTTCTCTCCCTCCATCTCTCTACTTCTCTTTATTTCTTGACTTCTCGTCCTTCCGTTTTTATTGCTGTCTCCCTTTGTTTTTCCTCTTTCTATAATTTGCTGTCATTCTTTTATTTGTAACTTTCTCTTACACATCTCTTCTTTCTCAATCTTCCCACCACTCTCTTTTCTTTTTGTCTCTCCCTCCTTGTGTACTTTTTCTCTCCCCCTTTACTCCATTCTATCTTTTTTCCCCCTTTTTTCTCATTTCCTTCCTTTCTGTCTTTCTTTCTCTCTCCCTCTCTCTCCCTCTCTCTCTCTCTCTCTCTCTCCCTCTCTCTCTCTCGCCAGACGCTAGATGACTTGGAGCAAAGAGTGAAGGAGGCCGGAATCGAGATCAGCGTGAGGCAGAGTTTCCTCACTGATCCTGCTGTGGCTGTCAAGAACCTGAAGGTGCTTCTTCTCCTACTTCTCCTTTACTGCCCCTGTGTTTCTCCTTCACACAACACCCACACACAGACACACACACAGACACGCACACAAGTACACAAACGTACATACAATCTCCAGAAGTTAAGCGTGCACTGAAACTAATTTATATTTTCTCAGAAATTTAGCAGACGCTCCTATCAAAGTTAAAGGTCATGCTGAAGATCTGTTGTATTACATAAACACAAACTTTGAGGCGTGCACACGCATAAAAACACCCACACAGTAAGATCTAACCAACACATACACACACACAGCAAAGATGCAGTAAAATAAGACTACCCTGACCTTGTCGTGGCCAAAGTAATCATGCATGTTGCCGGTGAAATATCACCGCATATTTCAAGGTCATGTGTTTGTTAACATTAGCATATTGTCATAGCGCGTTATGGGGTGGCACAATAGTGGCGTAGTGGTTAGCACGTCCGCCTTACAGGAAGAGAGTCCTGGGTTCGAGTCACAGGCTTGGCGAGAGAGTTTCTATGTTGAGTTGGCATGCTGTTCGAGTGCTTGCGTGAGTTTCCTCCTACAGTCCAAAAACAGTTGCAGTTAGGCCTATTGGATTTTCTTGGTTGCGTTGGTGGTAATGATTGTATGTGTGTATATTGGCCCTGCAATGGTCTGGATAGCTGTTCAGGCCGGAGCCGGCTGGGATGAGCTCCAGCCTTCCCAGGACTCTACACTGTGTGCACAATTATTAGGCAAGTGATTATTTTGACCATATCATTATTTTATCCATACTGTAATTTATAACTCCAAGCTGTATAAACTTGAATGCTTATTTAATGCATATCAGGTGTATTTGTGTAATGAGGGAGGGTGTGGCCTAAGGAGATCAACACCCTATATCAAGATGTGCATAATTATTAGGCAGATTCT
>JAOUQZ010000012.1:16179239-16198426 GCA_028564935.1 Neosilurus hyrtlii
TTGTTGAATCTATGCCACGAAGAATTGAGGCAGTTCTGAAGGCAAAAGGGGGTCCAACCCGTTACTAGCATGGTGTATCTAATAAAGTGGCCGGTGAGTGTAGTGGTGCGTCAAGGTGCATGACTACCAACCTGGAGAACACAAGTTCGAATCCAGGTTGATGCTGCAGCCATCCGTGACAGGGAGTCCATGGGAGCTAATTGGCTGAGCTGTAAACGGGAGGGAGGGATGTCATACGCTCCCCTGTCATTCACAGCGATCACCAGCCATTTGTGGGGGGGTGTAGTTTAATAAATAAATAAACAAACAAACAAACAAACAAACAAACAAATAAATATATAAATGTTATTGTAACAGCAGCCAAATCTGCTCTTGCCATGAATGTAAATAAAATGGGAAGCCAAGAGTGTCATAATCTGTGGGGCAAAATATGGAGGTCGAAGGGGGTCAAAAGTAGGATTGGTATGACTGCTAAGTCGTTGCAGTTAATTATGGGAGTTTTTATAAAGATTTGGATGTCAGTTTTCAGCAATGTGTCTTTTAGAATAAGAACTAAACACTGACAAAATAAGAACAAAAATAATCAGTCAATTCCAGGATAATTTGTTATGCTTGACTGTATTGCTTATAAATTTTAATTAAAGTGAACCGTAATTATGGAAAGCAATAATAGTTCAGTTCAAGAGAACACCTCACTGTTAGAACATGTTACTGTTCACGGAAATGAAGCTGAAGTCAGCGTTATACAGTGAAAGCACACGGCAACAACAGTAGCTAATAATAACTCTTTCTCTCCCGCTCTGTTCTTTCTTTTTCATTTCCTGTCGTTTGATTTTCTCACACATAGATATAAACATATATTCGCAAACGTACACACATGAATCTCCCCGGAGGTAGCCGAAGCTGAGTGCAGTAATTATGCTTAATGATTACCTGATAATTATAATGTTTTTCACTTAAGTTAATTTCTTGTTGTGTATGCAGCTGCAGACCCCCGGAGCCCTGTAACGACCCAAATGGCAATAAATGGCTTACAATCATGCAGAGAGAATGTGTGTGTATGTGTGTGTGTGTGTGTGTGTGTGTGTGTGTGTGTGTGTGTGTGTGGGTGTGTGTGTGTGTGTGTGTGTGTGTGTGTGTGTGGGTGTGTGTGTGCTTCTGGTTGTGCATTTGCTTTCTGTTTGATTACATGAAATGAAGATAAATTTCTCTGCCAGCCTGTTCTGTCTCCTGCACTGGTATATCAACGTTACCCAGTTACTGTGTGCTCTCGCCATCTGAATCGTGCAAAAAACAACTCTAAGGAACTCTGAGGAATGATGATAGGTTCTGGTTTCAGGCTGCTGGCTGAAAGCAGAACGCAGCGCTCATATTAAGAAAGCTGTCAAATTGTTCAGCTGTCTAATCCCATTGATTTAATACGCTATATAAAGGGACACCTGTCATGCTTCTGTCTCTTACGATATCTCTTCTGTGTCTCTCATACCGTCTCCTACTCTGTTCTGTCTCCTATAGGGGGGAGCTATAAGAAGATCGGATATTACGATATGACCAAAAGCAATCTCTCTTTGTACGGGAACGACAAGTGGATAGGTGAGATGCAATCATCTTTTATTATATTACACTGTGGAAGTGTTGAATTCTCGAATATGGTTGGTCAGGAGGTGGAGATTCATTTCCAATAACTGCAAGTATGACCATAGTGCCAGCTATAACTCCTTCATTCCATTATCTCTACCGCTTATCCATCAGGGCCGCAGGCAAAGCTGAAGCTGACTTTAGGTAAAAGGTGGGATACACCTTGAACAGGTGGATAACCTATCGCAGGTCTAGGACTGACACAAACAGAAAATTCACAGCGATTTGGGCAGTGACCAAAGGAACGAGATTGCGGATACAGGCGGCCGAAATGAGTTTTCTTTGGAGGGAATCTGGGAGCTCGGGGAAGAGTCGCCAGTTCAGGTCAGGTGGTTAGGGCCTCTGATTAGAATGCCTCCTGGTCGCCTCCCTCTTAAGGTGGCCCAGGCGTGTGCAACTGGGAGGGGTAGGCCTGGAACTTGCTGGAGGGATTATATATCCTGTCTAACCTGGGAACACCTCAGGATCCCCCAGGAGAAGCTGGAGAGTGTCGCTGGGGAGGAGGATGCCTGGGTTTCCCTCCTAGACCTGGTTCCTCCATAATCCGACCTTGGATAAGCAGAGGAAAATGGATGGATTCGGATTCAGACGTAGGGACAATTTAGAGAAGCCATCAGATGCATATATTTGGACTGTGGATGGAAACTGGAGTACCCAGAGAAAACCCAACGACATATCAAAACTCTAGACAGAAAGGCCCTAGTTGGAGTTGGGATTCAAACCTGTAACCTTCTTGCTCCCCGTGTTTGCGTGGGTTTCCTCAAGGTACTGTTTTCTGCCCACAGTACAAAGACATGCACAGTAGGCTAATTGGCTGTTTCAAATCGCCCCCTAGGTGTGAGAGTGAGTGTGAATGATTGTGTGTGTGTTGGCCCTGCGATGGTCTGGCGAGCTGTTCAGGGTGTACCCTGCCTTCGCCCGGAGTCGGCTGAGATAGGCTCCAGCCAACCCCTAATTGGCATTATGTGTTTTACAAAATGAATAAATGAATGAAAGGGGGCGTTATTGCTGCTATAGCGCATGTGATAACAGGAACTCATTCCACAGCATTAAATGTAACTATAAATGAATTTAGATTGTATGTCTTGGTCTTTAATAAATGTAATTAAGAATATCATAAAATTATAGATTAACTCTAGAAAAATTTTATATATTAATAATTATTGTGGGCAACAACGTACCATAGCAAGAAGAGCCCTGCGCCTGTGGTGTGTATGTGGAGTATGTATGTTCTCTCCGTACTTGCGTGGGTTTCCTCTGGGTACTCCGGTTTCCTCCTACAGTCCAAAGACATGCACATTAGGCTGTTTCAGTTTGCCCCTAGGCGTGAGTGTGAGTGTGAATAGATGTGTGTTTGTGTTTATGTGCGATAGTCTGACGAGCTGTTCAGAGTGTACCCCACCTTTGCCCAGAGTCGGCTGAGATAGGCTCCAGCCTCCACATGACCTTGATACCAGAGAAAGCGGAATGAAATGAAATGTTGTAAACTTTGGGAAATGGTTGTGGTATAGAGGAATAAAACACTTAAGAACATCATGTCCGGAAGTGTTTTAATCTTCACTTAGAAAACTGTGTTTTATCTGTATATCGTTATCTGTCAGGCCTCTTTCCTTTCTCTCAGTCTGTCTCTTCTTATCTCTCAAACACTCGCACATTCTGTTCCTTCCATTTTGCTGTAGTTTTATAGCTCTGTGTCTCTTATGGTTACATCCCTAAGCACACCACACACACACACACACACACACACACACACACACACACACACACACACACACACGTACACACTTTCGGAGAAGAGATCTGCAACCAGGCTGGCTGGAGGCTCTTAATCAATCAGTCAAACTCTGTTTAGTATTCTCTTTGTGAGAACGAGAAGATAGGAGGAAGGAAATGGGGGGGAAAAAAGAAAAATGAAAAATGTATGACATTAGAAAACTGCCACTAGGTAATTCCAAACATAAATTGAGCAAGCAGACTAATAAAAAATCTGCCCCACATAGCATGAGTGATGACTGCGTTCAGTTTTCTAATCAAATTTCATGACCGACTCAAACTCCGTCTCAGGGAGGGTGTGTGGCGAGGATGCCTCCTGACATCTGGAACAAAACAAATCAGAAAGAAAGCGCAGACATGCAGCCGAGAGGCGTCGCCGCATCCTCCGAGGATATGAATAGCCAGATCAGCACGGGCAGCGGTGACGCGCTTCGGGCGCGCTTCAGAATTTTTCTGTCAGCCGTTTAGAACTCAAAAGCGGGATGGCGAAATTGAAAATTGTATTTGAGTTGCATGTTAGATGTCATTAGCTCTAGGCTCGTTTAGCTCGCGGACCCAGAATAGAGTGTCAGCTCTGAACACACAGCTCTTTATGCGCAGTGTTTGCTCCCTGAATAAGGCCAGCGTATGCCTGTGAGCCTTCAAAGCGGCCTTATTAGCTTTTTAAAATGTAGAGAATCCATCAGGCTCCATGGCAACTGTGGCGAGCCTCTGTCGCTGAAAGCGCTAATTGCGATTTCACAAAAAAACCCTTCCGATGGGAATGTGAGGAGGCTGCAAGTGTTTATTCCACTTGTGAGTGTGAACACTGAGGTGACAGCAGGCTGATGTGGCAAATCTTGTTACCTATAGATTCAGTGTGAGATCATGGGTGTGTGTGTGTGTGTGTGTGTTGGGGGGCCTGTCAGGAAGGCGTTCAAGTGGCCGTGACCATTGACCTTCATCATCTATGTTCCATATTGAGTAGAGACTAAGGAGAGTCTGGAGAAAAAAAAATGTGTATGCATGCTGGACACGCACCAAGGTTAATGCATGAGCTTTGTGTGTGTGTGTGTGTGTGTGTGTGTGCGTCTGTGTCTGTGTCTGTGTCTATGCTTGGAGCCTGATGGCAGGGACACAAGCAGTGCCATCTGGGAGCATGGGCACACACATGCCAACTGTCACAGTATAGACGCCCGAGCATCCCAGGTCACCGTGGGTTTTAAAACGGCCGTGGTGACCCTGTCACACTGTCGCCATAGTGAACATCGCCTAGCGCCAACTTAATGCCTGCTGCTGTTCAAGGAAGTGAAGCAGCTAAAAATAAGCATTAAGCAGTGACGTGGTTGAATAAAGGAGCCGCCAAGGAGAGTGTGACTTTGCTCCAGGACGTTACATGTTCAGCAATCCCTGCTTTTTAGATGGCATCTCTCTCTCTCTATCTCTCTCTCTCTCTTTCGCTCTCTCTTACTTTCTGTTAACACGCAACATGCTCTCTCTCATTCTCTGGTCGCCCATGACAACCACTGCCGTCTTCTCCCATCACCGTAGCAACCGTTACCGTTATGAGGCTTGGTTGCCATGGTAGCGTACGGCCCTGATTTCACCATCAAGGTCAGGTAGAAATACTAAGCAGTAAATGCAGGCAGGCCCCAAATACATCTCTCTCTCTCTCTCTCTCTCTCTCTTTCTTTATCTCTCTCATTCTTTCTTTGTCTCTCCCTCTTTTTCTCTCTCCCTTATTCTTTTTTTCTCTCTCTTTTTCTCTCTCTCTTTCTGTCTCTCTTATTCTCTTTCTCTCTCTCTTTCTTGCTCTCTCTTATTCTCTCTTTGTCTCTCTCTCTCTTTCTTGCTCTCTCTTATTCTCTCTTTGTCTCTCTCTCTCTCTTTGTTTCTCTCTCATTCTTTCTTTGTCTCTCTATCTCTAATTCTTTCTCTCTTTCTCATTCTCTCTTTGTCTCTCTCTCTCATTCTCTCTCCTTCTGTCTCTCTCACTCTCTATCTTATTCATACCCCTGTCCCCCATCCCTATCTCTCTCACTCTCACTCTTTCTTTCTTTTTCTTATTCTGTTTGTCTGAAATGGTTGGGGTTGCAGAAAAAAAATGCAGACACTAGATAGGACACAGCATGAAAAAATCCACGAAACTCACAGTAGTACAAAGTGAAGTCACTTCTGCCCTTTTTGTAATTAAAAGAGAAAAGTGTTCAAGATCAGCTGGGGGAAAAATCAACTTGTCTTCAGAAGCACGTTTTGAAAGAGGTATATTTTCCTGTCTGTCTGTGTATTCTACATCATTCCATCATCGTTTGTTTGTTTGTTTTGTTAGTTAGTTGTTGATTTGAAACCCTTGAGTGGTGAACTCTGCCTTTTAGGTCTTGACTAGGACTTCAGTATTTTTATCCAGGTAAAAAACAACAATGAATTTAATAATTATAGTGTGGATAGTATAAACTAACTGCCTTAAAATAAAAAGAGAACACTGGCGTTTACTAACAATTAAACATTAACACCTCGCAGCCAGCCGGTGGACCATAAACATCAGATGGACAATAAAACTACCAGATGTCTGAATTTTCCCCATGTTTTATATCCATCTGCCAGCCTTTACAGAATTAAGTTCTGTTGCAGCTGGTACATAGTAATATGGTAAACTTCTTTAAATACCTGTACATTTCAAATCACTAACACACACACACACACACACACACACACACACACACACACACACACACACATATATATATATATATATATATATATAGGGATTAGTGTTCTAGAGGATCAGTGTATCGGTAGATCAGTGTGTCAGTAGAGGAGTGTCACAGTATATCAGTGTGTCAGTGGATCAGTCTACCAGTAGAACAGTGTGTCAGTAGGAGAGTGTGTCAGTAGATCTATGTCCTGGTAGAGCAGTGTCCCAGTAGATTAGGGTGTTAGTAGATCAGTTTCCCAGTAGAACAGTGTGTCAGTTTATTTATGTCCCGGTAGAGCAGTGTCCCAGTAGATTAGGGTGTTAGTAGATCAGTGTTTCAGTAGGACAGTGTGTCAGTAGGAGAGTGTGTCAGTAGATCTATGTCCCGGTAGAGCAGTGTCCCAGTAGGTTGGGGTGTTAGTAGATCAGTGTTCCAGTAGGACTGTATGTCAGTAGATCTATGTCCCGGTAGAGCAGTGACCCAGTAGATTAGGGTGTTAGTAGATCAGTGTCCTAGTAGAAAAGTGTGTCAGTCGATCTGTGCATCAGTATGTCTGTATATCAGTGTTTCAGTAGATCAGTGTGTTTACAGTTTTTTGTGTCAGTACATTAGTGTGTCAGTAAATCAGTATTTCAGTAGATCAGAGTTTCGATTGATCAGTGTACTGCTAGATAAGTGTGTCTGTATATCAGTGTTCTACTAGATTAGTGTGTCATTTAATGTGTCAGTAGATCGCTGTACCAGTGGATCAGTGCATCAGTAGATTGGTGTGTCAGTAGATCAGTGTACCAGGAGATCATAATGTTAGTAGATCATCATGTTGGTAGATTATTCTGTCAGATCAGTGTGCCAGGAGATCAGTGTGTCAGTAGATCATCATGTCAGTTGATTATTCTGTCAGTGGCTCAGTGTGTTAGTAGACCATGTTGGTAGATTATTCTGTCAGTAGATCAGCTTGCCAGGAGATCAGAGTGTCAGTAGATCATGATGTCAGTAGATTATTCTGTCAGTAGATCAGTGTGTTATATCATCATGTTGGTTGATTATTCTGTCAGTAGATCAGTGTGTCAGTAGATCAGTGTGTCCGTGAATTATTCTGTCAGTAGATCAGTGTGTCAGTAGATCAGAGTGTCAGTAGATCAGAGTGTCAGTAGATTATTCTGTCAGGATATTAGTGTGACAGTAGATCAGAGTGTCAGTAGATTATTCTGTCAGTGGATCAGTATGTTAGTAGATTACCATGCCAGTAGATTATTCTGTCAGTGGATTAGAGTGTCTGTAGATCATCATGTCAGTAGTTTATTTTGTCAGTAGATCAGTGTGTCAGTAGATTATCATGTCAGTAGATTATTTTGTCAGTAGATCAGTGTCTGTAGATCATTATGTCAGTAGATTATTCTGTCAGTGGATCGGTGTGTCAGTAGATCATCATAATAGTAGATTCTTCTGTCAGTAGATCAGTGTGCCAGGAGATCAGTGTGTTAGTAGATCATGTCAGTAGATTATTCTGTCAGTAAATCAGTGTGTTAGTAGATCATGTAGGTAGATTATTCTGTCAGTAGATCAGTTTGCCAGAAGATCAGTGTCAGTAGATCATGATGTCAGTAGATTATTTTGTCAGTAGATCAGTTTGTTATGTCATCATGTTGGTAGATTATTATGTCAGTAGATCAAAGTGTCAGTAGATTATTCTGTCAGTAGATCAGTGTGCCAGGAGATCAGTGTGTCAGTAGATTATTTTGTCAGTAGATCAGTGTATCAGTAGATCATCATGTCAGTAGATTATTCTGTCAGTAGATCAGTGTGCCTGTAGATCAGAGTGTCAGTAGATTATTTTGTCAGTAGATCAGTGTATCAGTAGATCATCATGTCAGTAGACTATTCTGTCAGTAGATCAGTGTGTCAGTAGATCATCGTGTCAGTAGATTATTCTGTCAGTAGATCAGTGTGTAAGTAGATCATGTCAGTAGATTATTCTGTCAGTGGATCAGTGTGTCAGTAGATTATCATGTCAGTAGGTTATTCTGTCAGTGGATCAGTGTGTCAGTAGATTATCATGTCAGTAGATTATTCTGTCAGTGGGTCAGTGTGTCAGTAGATCATCATGTCAGTAGATTATTCTGTCAGTGGATCAGTGTGTCAGTAGATCATCATGTCAGTAGATTATTTTGTCAGTAGATCAGTGTGTTGGAAGATCATCATGTCAGTAGATTATTCTGTCAGTAGATCAGTGTGATGGTGATAATGATTTTATGACATTATTACAGACACATTGTTACTTTAGGATTGGTTACAAAATACAATTTTACTAAAATTTTTAGTGTAGTGCCTGGAAATTATTTACATACAGAGGGAGGAACAGGATCTTTGAGTCAGAGAGTTCTTGATCAGCTCTTGAAGCTGTAGGAGGTAAACCAGGTGATGGTAGGTGTTTAAAAAAACTCTTGGAAAGGAGCCAAACCTAATACACTTTTATTTGCAGGAGAACAGAAGACAATTTTTTGCAGATGGTGTACTAGCAGGGACTTTTTTGTGTGTTTGTTCATTCATTCATTAATTTATTTGCTGAACCGCTTAATCCTCCTGGTGTCACGAGGGGGCTAGAGCCTATCTCAGCCGACTCTGGGCAAAGACAGGGTACACCCTGAACATGTCGCCAAACCAGCACAGAGCCAGCACACACACACAACCAGTTAACAGCCAGTTAACCAAATATACATCTTGGGACTGTGGGAGGAAACCGGAGCACCCAGAGGAAACCCACACAAGCTTAAGAAGAATGTAGGAACTTGACACAGAAACACACCCTCACCATTCATAGAGGCTCGAACCCAAGACCTTCTTGCTGTGAAGCGAGCGTGCTAACCGCTACACCAACATGCCACCCAGCTTACAAAATTGTCCCAGTTGTTTCGTGTTGACTACAGCCAGGTATTCGTCCTTGTTCCAACAAAACCTCAATTGTATTTTGGTGAGGACTGATGATGTATCATTAATGTGATGTCCACTGCTGTTGAACTGTCTTGCCACGGAAAATGAGAAACGCTTCATACAGAGCTGAGTATGAAGCACGGAGAAACAACCAGCCAATTTTCTTCCTCCAATTTTCTTCCTGAGGAACGGGGAGGGGGGGGGGGGTCGAGAAACCTATTGATTGCTCGTACCTTGTGAAAGAGACGTCTAAGAGTAAATCTTTCTAAGAGCAAAACACAATTTCAGTCCTGTAAGAAGAAATGTAACAGAAAGCCAGTAAAATGATGAAGAATATAGTCCATAGCAATGGGAAGGTGCTGAATTCACACCCTGGAACTTCATGCTTAGAAATTAGTTTTATCCTCTCTCCTACTACTTCTTGTCTCACACACACACACACACACACACACACACACACACACACACACACACACAAAGCGAAGTGGATTTGCACTTCACACACTCTCCTTCACCTGAAATCGAGTTCGGTTGTCTGTCAAGACTTGAATTAAATCTCCTATTCGACGTCTGGATTCAGCGCCAGTGTGAGAAGGAAAGCTCTTGTTCGAGCCTCTTAGCCTTCAGCACACGGGTTTAGGGCTCATGGCCAGCAGGAGGCTGTGAGGGTTTTTTGGGGGGTTTTTTCCTCCTCCTAGCTCCAAGTTCAAGATCTGCACATCACTCGAGAGCACGAACAATCCTACGCCAGAGAGACACAAACAGAAAGCGAGTAAAGCTTTGGAGTGCAGCATCCTCTTGGGAAAGAAAAGTCACGCTGCGCTCAGCATGCAGTCCTGCACCCGAGGCTCACAGAGGAGGAAAGAGACTGTGATGATATCAATGCACACAGATGGGGGAAGTGAAGAGATGAAACTCCGCACTGAGCGCTGACTCCAAGGCACACATACACAGCACCATGATTACACCAGAACGAGAAAGAGATTCACTTTATACAACTGGGTCACTGCTAATGCCTCTCTCTCTCTCTCTCTCTCTCTCTTTCCATCCTTCTATTCATGGCTCTGTATACATCACTTTCTATCTATCTGTCTCTATCCATCCCTCTCTCTACATCCCTCTCTATACATCTCTCTCTATCTATTCGTCTCCTTCCATCCCTCTCTCTGCATCCCTCTCTATCCATCGCTCTCTATCCGTCTCTTTCCATCCCTCTCTACATCCCTCTCTCTACATCCCTCTCTATACATCGCTCTCTATCTATCCCTCTCTATCCATCCCTCTCTCTACATCCCTATTTATACATCCCTCTCTATACATCGCTCTCTATCTATCCGTTTTTTTCTTCCCTCTCTACATCCCTTTCTATACATCGCTCTCTATCTATCCATTCCTCTCTATCCATCCCTCTCTATCCATCCCTATCTATCTATCTTTCTCTATTCATATCTCTTTATCTATTCCTGTCTATCTATCCATCTCTATCCATCCCTCTATATCAATTCCTCTGTATCCATCCCTCTCTACCTATCCCTCTCAACCCATCCCTCTCTATCTATCCGTCTCTATGTATCCGTCTCTATCTATGTTCTGTGTTACTTTCATTCACCTTCTTTGGGAGTTCAGTGCTAATGTGGTTTATCTGCTCTTCTCTTTTCTCTTCTCTATTCCTCTTCTCTTCTTTTCTCCTCTCTTCCCTTTTCCCCTTTTTCTTTTCTATTCTCTTCTCTGTTCTCCCATTCTTCCCTTCTTTTCTTCTTTTCTCTACTTCCCTTTTCTTCTGTCCATTCTCTTCTCATTTCTTCTACTGTTCCTTTTCTCATTTCATCTCATCTCTTTTTTCATTTCGTCTTTGCTTTCTTTTCTTCACTTCTCTGTTTTTCTTCTCTTATATTCTCCTCTTCTCTTTTCTCCTTTCTCCCCTTTTTTTCTTGTTTTCTCTACTCCTCCTTTCTTCCCTCTATTTTCTTTTCTGCTCTTCTCTTCTGTTTTTCCTCTCTTCTCTTCTCAACTCTTTCTCTCATCTTTTTCTCTTTTCCTTTTCCTCTTTTCTCATCTCTTTTCTTGTTTCCATTATTTCTTTTCTTTTTTAAAAATCTCTCCTTTTGCTTCCTTGCATTAATATATATTTATTCTCATTTTTCTCTCCTCGTTTTGCCTTGTCCTTTATTCCCTTCTTTGTTCTATTCTATTATTATGAAACTCTCATGCTCTTTCTTTTTTCCTTCGTTCTCTTTTATGTTGTCTTCTCTTCTTCTTTCTTCTCTGTTCTTCTTGATCACTTTTCTCTGTTTTCTTCTCTTCTTCTTTATTCTCTCCTCTCTTCTTGTCTCTCTTCCTGCCCCAGGCCCTGGTCCTCCAGCAGATCAGACGGTGGTGATTCAGCAGTTCAGGTTCCTGTCTCAGAAACTCTTTGTGTCGGTGTCAGTGTTTGCTGGACTGGGAATCTTACTGGGCATCGTGTGCCTCACGTTCAACATTTACAACAGTAACGTGAGGTGCGTCTGTGTGTGTGTTTCTGTGTGTGTGTACTCGATACCCAAATTAAAAAGCAAGATGTTTTAGAGTCAGAACGGTCGTTCTTATTTAGTGCGATGTCTCTGTGCAGACAGGAATAGTAGCAGAGGAAGGCAGTGGGAGGGAATGAGATTGAATAAGATGGAGAGGACTTTAGCTGCTCCATCTGCACTAGTTAATAGCCAGAGCCACAGTCTCCTTCCCAATATGTATGCATTAGATAGCGATGCAGTGTGCACAGAAGCGTGCACACCAGAGTAAGTGTGCCTGATAGATTCAGAATATTAAGTGCATGATACGCATACTAAGTATGCACCGTACTTGTGATAAGTACATTCAGACTACTTTATGTGTGTGTGTGTGTGTGTGTGTGTGTGTGTGTGTGAGAGAGAGAGACAAAAATAAGAACATGTTCATGTGTGACAGCTAAAAAAAAAGAAAAGGACCTATAGTGATTTAAATCTTATTCACATTCAGCCCCATGGCTGGCCAACGCATTTTAAATCAGTTTGTATCTGATGCAACAATTCAGTTGCAGGTTGTTTATTTCCTTTAAAAATGTGTCAAAATCAATGCACAACTCTCCAGTAACAGCCATCCACCCATCCTACTCATCCCTCATCTTTGCAGTATTCAAAACAAGTTGCATTACAGATTCAGGTTTTTTTCCCCCAGATTGCTTGCAATTCCAGCGAATATGCTTACAGTTTGAGTTAGCGTTATAGTTATTAAACTAAAAAAAACAAAATATATGAATTTTTTAGTAGTATTCTCAAATCTGATTGGTCAGAAGGTGTTGCGTTATATCAGATGTAGAGTTATATATATATATATATATATATATATATATATATAATGTGTATTATATGAGTGCCTATGCAAAACTTACTAAAGGTCACTGTGCCAAGGTCAAAGATCACATATGCAAATTAGCTACCCCTCTGACAGGTTTAGGTCATAAGGAGTGCCTATGCAAAATTCCAGAAAGCTATCATGCATATTAGCCAAGCATTGGTCTGAACAAACTTTATATGTTCAAGGTCACTGTGCCAATTATGCAGATTAGCTACCCCATGCACAGGTTCAGGTCATAGGGAGTGCCTATGCCAAATTTCAGAAAGCTGGCCTGTGCATGAGCTGAGCAATGGCCGGAACAAAGGTATTGTCATGCCACCCGCCAGTCCGCCTGCCTAGACCACCCGCCAGTCAGCACAGCCTCACCTGTGTGACCTTGCAGTTACTTTTTTATTTTGACATACTGTATTAACACATTGGACCTAAAATAATGCAAAAATACCCACAAAATCCAAGTGGAAAAAAGATCACAAACATCACAAACATGTTTAACGAACCATTTTTATAACTTACAATGCAAATATTTATTCATTCATTCATTCATTTTCTGAACCACTTAATCCTAATTAGGGTCGCAGGGAGGCTGGCGCCCATCTCAGCCGACTCTGGGCGAGGGCGGGGTACACCCTGGACATCTCGCCAGGCAATCGCAGGGCCAGAATGCAAATATAAATAGTAAATTAAAAAAATATGAACATATTTAGCACTGACATTTCCAGGGTGTGTTACTCCTCCTTGTTGTCCACTTGATGGCAGCGTTTACCTCCAGACTGCCTTGGGGTATTTTTCCTGACATCACGCCGTGTACACTGCAATCGCAGGAAGTTAAATTAAAAGTATTAAATTATTAATCATAACTCTGGCCTATAAACATCATTTAAAAACAGGTATATAGTTTGAAGTCTGCACTTCTAACACAAGTTGAAACTGAGAATCAGCAAAAGCGAGTTTTCCTGCTATGTCATCTTAAATCAGCCACGCGAATCTTAAGGGTTAAACTGTTACAACAGCACAAGATTACGCAACATGAAATCTCAGTAGGACGTTTGATGATGTTGTTCTTGAAATAAATTGCTAGACTTAGCAAGTTGGTGTGGTATAAGGAGATTAAAACACATGCTTTATGAAACAAAAATTCAACTTCAGACCAATGTGTGGAGTATTTTTCCTTAGGAGCACATGCCCATGTTATTTTGTTACATAAGTGTTGAACGAACAGATTTATAGGCTGCTAAAAATGAACGTTTTTGCTAGGCTAATGCAATGGCTACTTCTGCCATGTCATTCCAAATCCTGTTAGAATGGATTGTAGGCAATCCATTACAGGCTCCGACAGCGATGTGAATGAAGTTCAAACTGAAGCATTACAAACCGTTGATCCACAAATCGCACATGCAATTATATTAGTGCAGAACTCTAACTGGTTAAACTTCCTAAAAAGTACAAAAATGGATTCAGAGTTGAGTCATGGACGATGGGATTAGATAATATTGAAATAAATAGTAGAATAAACTTCTGTAGGGTTTAGACAGTAGGTTTGGACCAAAATGGGGGCAGGTGTCAGTTACAAGAGCCTCAATCTTAAAACTGAGTTGTCGTTGTTTTGGGGTTTTTTTTAATGTGAGATATCCATTTAAACATTAAGCAGAGTACAGTGTGCCTATTTCTGACCAAATATACCCAAAGCATTGTTTGGCAGCTATATTTAAATGAGGACAGTTTAGCCATGATTGCAATTTAACGTGATAATTACAGCTAGAATCATTTAATCTCAGGATCGTCTAAGGATATTATAAAAATGATTATTACATAGTTATATAAAGGATTGCTGTTAACTTTACATTTGAATATTGACAAATTAGTCTTAACTGCATTTCTCTGTAATTATGTAACTGTTACCTTAATGCAACTGTACACTGAAGATGACAGAGGGCAAAATTTTTTTATTCTGTCCTCATTTTTGGTCCTCTATGTTAATTAACTTTAATTTAAAGTTTGCCTTTTCGTCACATCTGACTGGGTGAAGTTATCTTCCTGTACTGTCGCTTTGTAATAAAATATTCAGGTGCCGTCACGGTTTTCTCGACTTTCTTGGTCACACACCAGCGTGGGATATCAAGACGCTTTGACTTTCTGCTAGGAAGTATTACAGATGCTCCCATACGCAGCATGCATAAACAATAAGATGTCTCTGTCATTAAATAAAGCACATCCCGGCAAGCGCACATGGAAGACGGAGAGCGTTTGATTTGTTGATGTTCCCGAGCATCTCTTGTGAATATTCCCATATGTTCCAGGTACATTCAGAACTCGCAGCCGTACCTGAACAACATGACGGCGGTTGGATGTATGATGGCTCTGGCTGCCGTGTTTCCTCTGGGGATGGATGGGCTTCATGTCCGTCCCTCTCAGTTTCCTGTAGTGTGCCAGGTAAACCCAAAGGAATCATGGGAAGTTATAATAAAGAAGAAGGGAAAAAAATTAACAATTCTATGAAATGAATATTGAAAAGCTTTTCTGTTTCTGTTCTAGTTCCGCTTGTGGCTGCTCGGTCTTGGTTTCAGTCTGGCCTACGGCAGCATGTTTACAAAGATTTGGTGGGTGCACACGGTTTTCACCAAGAAGGATGAGAAGAAAGACAAACGAAAGGTAAATCTTTTGCAGATTTTCTACAGAGGTCATTCTTGAAGAGCTCCAGTCCTGACTTCATTACATTCACAACAAAGCTCAGGCTGCTTTCTGCGAAACACTGTGAAATTACATGATTATTATAATTATATTCCATAATTATATGACGCGAAGCCTCCCAACACGCTTTGCTCTTTGCTTCTCTCACTCTTTCTCTCACCCTGATGCCTTTTCTTTTCCTTTTAACTAATGCAGGTCTCCTTCTCCTTTAGACTCTATCACTTAAGACCTCATCTTTCTGGCTGACCTCAGAGAAATAGGTCTCTAGGCGCCCTTGAACACTCCTAAATGAACCGTTTATTGTATGGCCCAAAGTCGATGACCTTTCTGCGCAGCTCTGGCTGGAACGATTCTCTCCATCATTCGCGAAACCCACACCAACACACCCACTTTCCTGTTAACACTCTTCAGTCAGCAGATACGTGTCCGCCATCACGTCAGATTCTTGAGTGGCGGAATAAGAGGAGAGTCTGAGTAGAGATAAGGCAAGTCGGTAAAAGCAGACGCATTTTCAGAGATAGGAGGCCATTAGTGAATATTTATGAGAGTATGCCTGGTTTTGGGGGGATTAGACTATAGAGAGTTGTCACAAATACAGCTCGTGCTGTCCTTAATGATGATGATGATCCACGCCGCACAGTGCAGCTGACGGAATTGTAATTTCATATTCAAAAAGATTCACAGGAGCTACATCATGGATGTAAAATATATATATATATATAGGGTGAAATTTGTTTCTTGTCATAAGAGATTAAGAAAAATTCCTTAACTCTTTCAATCTAATCTCTACCCACATCAGTTGTACAGTATATTTGAATATCACCCACAAGTATTCTACCCCATTTTCCTGTACTGACAAAGCATAGAATGAAAAATGTGTTTGTATTTTGCTCCGTTTATGTGGGTTGCTGCTGTATGCTGCCAGCAATAAACTCCTCTCGCAGAGCTCACAGACGACACTTTCTGCAAGCTCGCAAATGCTGGCGTGTGTTTTCACTGTCACAGTGCCTGCACATTCCGATTCTCAGGACTCTCACTAAGCTTCCCATCATCCATTGCACTACTCGCAGTCACTTGACTTTTGACTTACACAACACATGACCACAATACACCTGTTTACAAGCACAACTTATTGCCTGCACACTTTTAAAAGCGCCTGTTCACTCATTGTGTATTACTCATTGTGCAATATTGCGTATACCTTTGGATTATCTCTACGGTGTGGTTTGTCTGATCGCTTGAATTCTGTCTGTCCCATGTTTATGAACTTCGTCTGTGTTTTGGAGGTCTGCTTGACTTCCATCATTTAACCCTGCAGTTTGCATCTTCGAGATTTGTGCAATCATGGTACTCACATGATCCATGGGAATTTGTTGGCCATGCTAGTTCATATTTTGCTCTGCAGTTGACCAAGACCTTTGACCCTCATCATATCATTTGTATAAATAAGGTAGAATGTAAGTCGCTATGAATAAGCGTGTCTTAACTTAAGTGAGATACAGGTAACTATACAGTATGCATCCCTCATCAGAAATCAACATCCAGGCTTAGATTTCTTAACAGATTTTTTATTTCTTTGTTCTGGAATGGAAAAAAAACCTATTACTTTAATTTACTATTTGACATAGACATGTTTAATTCAGGTGCAATCATGCATAAGTTGGATCATTACCATAAATATCTTCTCATACATTACTACAGCCAGTCACAGATCAGGTGTCTGTTATTCTGTAAAGTGAGAGCTACAGTATAAACCAACTGCCATTTACTGTGAGAGCCCAAAATAGTGACAATAACACTTCTGCATTGCTCATTCTCAAGATGGCTTTTGTTTGTCACAAACACAGCTATCCATAACGTAAAATGCGAACAGGAGTCATTGCTTCTGTAAAAGAGTAATGCTTTCAATTGAAGCCTGACACTCGTATAAGATATATACTCCGTACTGGGCTGAATTGGCTTTGAGGTAATGGCCTGCTTGTTTTCTCCTCAAGTTCTCCGTGCACAGACTGGTTATGAGGTCATAAATACTTTCCTGTCGACACGAATAGTTTGTGCCCATGAGGAAGGGTGACTTGTTGGTTTTTGTGTATCCCAGCAGCATCTGGAGCCCTGGAAGCTCTATGCTACGGTCGGTGTGCTTCTCGTTATTGACATCCTGTCCCTTATGATCTGGCAGATTGTAGATCCGCTACACATCAAAAAGGAGGTATGAGAGTCCTGAACTTCTCATGACGTACAAAACGTGCGTTGTTGCAGTAATTGAATTGGGTATTGGCCAGACTTTCTAATGTTTTTTTAGAAGGCTGTGAAATAAAATGGACATCCCTTCTTTCTTCTCTTTCTGTTGTTGCTCACTTGCATGCATTGAGAAGACGTTTACGAGAGAGGCACCTAAAGAAGACTTGGACGTGTTGATTGAACCTTTACTGGAGCATTGTAGCTCTGAGAAGATGAACACATGGCTGGGTAAGGACACCTATACATTATTTTAATTATTTTAAATTTTTTGTTAATAGGCATCCATTTGAGACTACAAAAAAAGGTCATGTGATTGGGAGGCTGTAACTTTCCTACATGCGAGTGGTCATACATGCAACTAGTTTGCAGTGTTTATTTGTTTATCCATACCAGTAACTACTTGCTCAGGGTCATAATGGTTTTCATTTGCCTGCAATTTTTTTTGTTTGTTTTGTTTTGGGGTTTTTTTGCAAACAGATACAGTTTTTTTCTTTCCTTTTTTTTTAAATAGGAGAAATTCAATTTGTATATACTACACAGAAAAGTTGTGATCTGATTGGTCTGCTATGTCAGGAATAAGGAAGTAATATACTGACATGGATAATGCTTGAATCAAAATGTCAGTCACTTGCAGTAGGCAGCAACACCATCACTCTTTAAAATGGCAAAATGAAAAAAAATCTTGTTTTAGTTAGTTTTTCTCGTGTTTCCATGTAGTGTATACTAAAACCCCTTTATTTCTGTATAGTTTGTACAACACTCTAAGTAAGTTGACTATAAACAGACGCTGTTGTGAAGAGCTCACCTAAAAACCTTGTTTTAATTTACTTTTGTTAATGTTTCTGTGTGGCATACTCAAACGATTAAAGAGTGTTAAAGAGACGCCATTACACAGCTCAGGGCTCATACATCGGGAATGATTTTAAATAAAAAATTATAATAAATCTCTTTTTAGTGTGCCTTTCTGCTTATGTTCCTGTATAGTTTATATTTCTACAATTATTTGCTTCAGGCTCAGTATACGTCACTCTGTTCCATCTCAGGGAACATCCACCTCACCTCTAGTTCGTAAGTGTTAAATACAGATATGAATGTTTGGAGCACTAAACATATTCTTATCCTTTTTTTCCATTCCTAAATCTTGTGTGTGTGTGTGTGTGTGTGTGTGTGTGTGTGTGTGACAGGAATTTTAAAACTCTAACTCTCCCTGGGAATTTTGCTTGTTTTTTTCTTCCCCAGGTTTTTCATTTCATGTAATATTTTGCCGTAGTGAAACAAATTAATCACATTCTTGATCAAACAGATTAAACCTGTCTGTATTTCCTGGTCACAGAGTGATTAAAATGCATGTGTGACACACATTTGTGGCAGTGACCTTGAGAACAGAAGTCTGAATTACCATGTAAATTACTGTGGGACTATATCCCGAGCTCCGCTGCAAAATTATTATTAATTAATGCATATTATTCTGGTTATATATGAACACATCATAAAAATGAAAAATAAAAATTTGAAAAAGATTTATTTTCTGATAAATTTTTGGAGGATTGCGTATGGATAAAATATAGCGTTTTTATTGGCTCTGTGATATAACACCACATGTTTGTTTTGTCTGCATGACCTTCTTGTGTCCTCGCTGTTCCAGGGGTGGTTTATGGCTACAAGGGCTTATTGCTGCTGCTTGGCATCTTCCTTGCCTACGAGACCAAATCTATCTCTACAGAGAAGATAAACGACCACCGAGCCGTGGGAATGGCCATCTATAATGTCGCTGTGAGTGCCTCAGCTTGTCTGGCCCTCTGTCTGTTTCTATCACTATATATATATGTGTTTGTGTGTGTGTGTGTGTGTGTCTGTGTGTGTGATATA
>JAOUQZ010000012.1:16215693-16241772 GCA_028564935.1 Neosilurus hyrtlii
AAAACATGCACAGTAGGCTAATTGACTGTTCCAAATCACCCCTAGGTGTGAGTGTGAGTGTGAATGGTTGTGTGACTTTTGGCCATACGATTGCCTGGCGAGCTGTCCAGGGTGTACCCCGCCCTCGCCCAGAGTCGGCTGAGATGGGCGCCAGCCTCCCCGCGGCCCTAATTAGGAATAAGCGGTTCAGAAGATGAATGAATGAATGAAATTGTTATAGTATTACATTTATAAAGTAGAAACATGACTTACGATATTATTGTGTTTAATTCTTTGTGTGTCTTTGAATGGCAATTTAACTAAAAATGAATTTTGGTAGCACCATCACATTAAAGACATCCTGATCAAATCAAGTGCAGTGTTTCTCAGGGAACTTGAGTTCCATTTTGTCCCCCCTGAAATGAATGATGACATTGACACATACAACATTCCTCCAAATGTGTCCAAAATAAAGATCAATCGAACCAAGTTGTCCTTCTAAAGGTATGATCTATATTTCACCTTGGGGTGTCAGTGTTTTTGAACTGTCCATTATATTAATACTGTGTGTATTTAATATTACTATGTGCAGTATTACATAACTGATAATCCCTCAAGGCTGTGTAATGGGTCCTCTGGTGTTTATAGTCTTCAGGAATAAAAATGTGATTAGCGCTCGCAGTTCCTCTCTCCTCTCTCTACAGGGATAATCATCATCTTCACATCTGTCTTTTAGAAATTAATTAACTCCTGCAACTTTGCATGTCCCGACAGCGTCCGTCATTTTGCGATGATGAAATATTACCCTTGGTTTAAGTGTAACCTGAGGGATTAATTTATCTGTCAATCAAAAGCTCCCCAATGTGAAGCCTAAGGTGTTAACTCTCCAGTTCTCAAATATGCGTTTAATCATCCACAATAAATCTCTCTCTCTCTCTCTCTCTCTCTTTCTCTCTCTCTCAACATGGATGAGAAATAATCAGGTTTAAACAATTACACGATATGCCTAAAACTACGTGGAAATCTAACCATCACAGTCAAGTTTTTGCTGAAGCTGAACATCTCATTCCAGATATATTCATTATACTTGTAATAATATTCACTCTGTGAGAAGATTTTCCACTATATTTTCTATCAATTCTATTTGTGTAAATTGGTTACGAGAGCACCAGTGAGTACTGAAGTTGGGTGAGGAGTTGGGGGGTACAGTCTGTGTCTCAAAGTGAAAGTCAAAGTGTTCTTTGGGGTTGAGGTCAGGACTTTCTGCAGGCTACTTGAGATCTTCCACATCAACCATAACACACTCTGTCTTCGTGGAGTGTACTTTGTGTACAGACACCTCATTCTAGAACATGTTTGGGCCTTTTAGCTTTAATGAAAGGAATTTTTACTGCTACAGTATACAAAGATTATTATACAGCCTTCCAATTTTGTAGAAATACTTTGGGAGGAACCATGTGCAGGTGTCCACAAACTTTTGGCCATAGCATTTCTCAGAGCAGTCAAATCATACGCCAAATTTCAAAATATAAAATTATAATAAAATTCAAGTAGGGGCAGTGGTGGCCCGGTGCTGGATTACTGATCCCAAGGTCGGGGGTTTAAGCCCCACTATCAATAGGTTGGCACTGCTGTCCCCCCAGAGAAGCTAACTGGGTTATCAAATGCCAGCCATGTCTCTCACTGTCCTTGGTGAGAGGCATGTAAATAACCATTGCCGATTTTCGTCAAGAGTAGCTGCATAGCTGTAGTGTGGAGGAGTAGCTGCAAAGCTGTTTCTGCCCTGCGATGGCCTGGCGACTCTGCTCTCGCCCAGAGTCGGCTGAGATGGGTGCCAGCCACCACGCGACCCTGATTAGGATTGAGTGGTTCGGAAAATGAATGAATGTTAACAGAATATTTGAACATTACACCAAGGAGGGTTGCATGCCCCCTGCAGAACCTGTTCTCAGGGAAAAACATCTATTCATACTCAGATTCACATCTAGGGTCACTTTCAAACAATCAGTTAGTCTGATGTGCATGTGTTTGGACTGTGGGAGGAAACTGGAATACCTGGAGAAAACCCACACAAGCACGGGGAAAACATGCAAACTCCACACAGATACGCCCTCGCCGAGCCTGGAACTCGAATCCGGGAGCTTTTTGCTGTGAGGCCGACGTGCAAACCACTACACATGGGATGTGTTTGTCTTTTCCTGAGTCTGGTTTCCTCCAGATTATCTGATTTCCTCTGATATCCTAAAACATGGTTTGGCTATATCTAAATTGTCCCAATGTATGTATGTATGTGTGTGTGTGTGTGTGTTGGTACCCCTTCCACTACATTTTATTATCCATTAATTCATGTATCCATTGCTGATTTTCATCAAGAGTAGGCTGCATAGCCATCAGCGTGTTTCTTCCCAGCATGTTTCTGGCCTGGCGAGCTGTCCAGGGTGTACTCTGCCCTTGCCCAGAGTCGGCTGAGATGGGCGCCAGCCTCCCCGCGACCCTTATTAGGATTATGCGGTTCAGAAAATGAATGAATGAATGAGTGAATGAATGAAGATTAACTAATTTATTCATTATTAATGAATACATTAAAGAGGGCAGTGGTGGCCCGGTCTTAGGGTGCTGGATTACTGATCCCCTCTATCAACGGGATGTCACTGCTGTCCCCCCAGTGCAGCTAACTGGGTTATCAAAGGCCGGCCATGTCTCTCACTGCCTATGGTGGTTCATGTAAAAGAACAATTGCTGATTTTCATCAAGAGTAGGCCGCATAGCCGTCAGCACGTTTCTGACCTGCGACGGCCTGGCGAGCTGTCCAGGGTGTATGGAGGCCCTAATTAGGATTAAGGGGTTCAGAAAATGAATGAATGAATGAATGAATGAATGGTGTGTGTGAAATCACGTGACCCCAGGACAGTCTTTTTGTATTTTTATTTATTTATTTTATTCAAGATTAATTAATGTATTGAAAAAATAATACACATTGTCATAGTGTGTGTGTGTGTGTAGGGCAAAAATCTCTTAAAACCAACATGGTCAGAAAGCGTCCCAACTCTGGTATGTGACGTCGCGCCCTACGTCACGGGAAGTCAGTGTGATCCCGGAAGTAAAGATGGCGACTGCCTACGAGAGGTTTAACCTGTAAGTTGCGACGTATTTCTTACTCGTAAAGTCCGCAATGTGTCTCAAAATGGTCTGCGTTTGTAAACGGGTTGTTTTTAAGTGGTATTTTGACTGTACCGGAAGTGTTTCGGCGTGTTTTGTGCCTTTTCCCCCCCTGCGCTCCTGCTCCACTGCACTGCTGAGCCATTGAGAGTCCCTGGCTGCTCCTGTGACAGATCCAGTTTCACCCAAATTCACAGCTTTTACAGCTGAATGAACCTTAACAGCTACTTTAACACACTTTAAACAGTGTTTGTTTGGCTTCTGGTCGTTGTATAATCAGTATCTGAAGGTTGATTTACGTGGATGATGAAATCCAGATTACTGATCAACTATCATTTACACATTTCTTCATTTCTTCACTTATTTTTAAGAGATGTTTAAAGTCTGAGTTTGTGTGTGTATGATAATAAACAAGGCTACAGTGTCTGAACATGCTGCACTGCCATGCATTTAATATAGGGAATAAAACTACTAAGATGGTGTGCCCCCCCCCCTTGCCATATATACACACACACACACACACACACACACACACACACCGTACACCTCATACACCTCCACCCCTAATAGATGACGCGGTGGCGTAGTTGGCAGAATGTCCACCTCACAGCGAGAAGGTCCTGGGTTTGAGTCCCAAGTGGTTGCTGGGGATGTTCTGCATGTTCTCCTCATACTTGTGTGGATTTCCGATTACAGTCCAAACACGTGCACGTTAGGCTACCTGGCTGTTCCAGATTGCGCCTAAGTGTGAGTATGAGTTGGAATGTGTGTGTGTGCTGGCTCTGCGATGGCCTGGCAAGCTGTTCCGGGTGTACCCCACCTTGACCCCAGTCAGCTGACTCAGACTCCAGCCTTCCTGTGTACTGTACCATGTTCGGCGACTGAATGAATGAATGAATGAAGCGATGTATTATTAGAGATTTGGACATTTTTCAGAAGTTGCTTGAAAACCCCTTTTTTTGTTGGTCTTAAGCAAAAGAGCTTAAAAATAACACAAGAAAAAAAATATTCTTTTCAAGTAATCAACTTCGTATTTGTCTCCATGAATAAAACGATGGGTGCACGCTTGTATCTGGATGATATCTGGAGGCAAAAATACTCTGTAGAACCTTAAAAACATATATGAGGATGATGTTTAGAAGTGCAGGGCTTTACAAAGTGATATCATGATGTCCTGTGCTGCCCTCCTGTCCTGACTGAGCTTTTTTTTTTTGCAAATCATGCACTGAAGTACTTCTTCATCTTACTGATATACAGCAGCCATTTGTTTGTGTTTACCTGTTTTTTGCACTATTAAACATAATCTTTTTATTCATTTATAATTGCGCATGGAGATATGGATCACAGATAATGTCACAGCTGGTATTTTTACCCAATATATATATATATTCTTTGATTTTGATATACTGTGTTAATTCTGCAAGGGAAATTATTGCCTCTGCATTTAACCCATCCAAAGTGAGCACACACACACACACTCGGAGCAGTGGGCTGCCATGTTGCGGCACCTGGAGAGCAGTTAGGGTTTAGGTGCCTTGCTCAAGGGCACTTCAGCCATGAAGCTATACAAAAAAAAGCAAGGGTAAATTCCTAGAACTGTGGCGGGCGTGTCATGAAGTTCACCTGTCGTCCCTTTGTCATGGAGTTGTTAACATATTCAGAATTTTTTCCGTCTCATAGGTAATTCTCAACGTCAGGTCCATTAACTAGTACTGTTGTGTGATGCCAAACGATGTCCTAAGGCATCCTATGATTGCTGCACATTAAACCCACAGGAATTCCTTATATACTTACTTGTATCATTCTCACTCATTTGCTGAACCACTTCATGTTATTAGGGTCACGGGGAGGCTGCAGCCGGCACTGGGCAAAGGCGGGGTACACCCTGAACAGCTCACCAGACCATCGCAATACCAACACACACAACCATTTGCACTCACAGCCAATTAGTATAATGTGCATGTCTTTAAACTGAGGGAGGAAACTGGAGTATGTAGAGGAAACCCACACAGAAACACTGGAGATTGGGAATGGGACATTCTTGCTGTGAGGCGGACCACTACGCCACTATTCCGTCCTCACATTTATATCCAATAGGTTCGTTTCACTACAAGGCTGGAACAGCCAATCAGAAAGGCAACATGTGTCTGATCATGCATGGAGTCGTAACACTCGCACGCACTTCAAAATTGGGTGAGGACTGATGTTGCCGACATGTTGAACCTCTGATGTTATACGTGATCATTTTAAATAGCTACGAACACTAATTCACCACAGGTACCCTTTAAATCCTATAGTAAAATATTCATGCCGCTTCTGTTGTAGCTTCGCCAAATTTGTACAAAACCCCTCCCACAAGATCGCCTCCTCCTGACATGATCAGAATTCAGCAGCGCCGTGGTTCTGACCCACTGTACCCTCCCTTCCCTTGCTGAAAAGCAGATTGTGGTTGCGGACACTAGGATTTGTTTTTAGTTCTTATTTTCATTTGGGTTGTCCGAAAGCTCAGCTTGATGTCCTTTATTGATCCAAAGTCAAAAATCCTGTCCTTAACAGGCTCAACTGAAGAAGAAAAGGATTTCTGAGCAAAAAAAAGAGCAAAGAAGCAGATCTGGATTGCAGCGAGGTCAGCTGACGAGTACGTTTTACTCGAGATGAAGGCAATTTGTGCTTTAGTGCTGAACATTTCTTTTCAATCCTGGAGTTATTTACAGTCCTGAAGCTGCAGCTCTTTGCTTGACTGCGTTGTAAGCATGTGGCACAACTCCAGGCCCGGTACGGTATTACGGAAAAGCGGACAAAAAAAACGATCGCCTACATTTTTATGTTTGTGGCCTGGTGATCCGTGCTTACACTGCTGTTTGAGGTTAACAGCAAATCTAAGTGCACAGAAAATGTCTTGCTCAGCAGTCCTGCAAGGAGGGAAGCCTTCTTTACAAGCTGCAGCCCAAACTGCAGAAAGCTTGGCATTTAAAAGAATTTGCAGGAGGAGATGCGGAATCAGTCAGCATTTACCGAAAGAGTAAATAACACTGCGTTCACACTGCAAGCCAAGTGGCCTGGATCGGATTTTCTTCCTGATCCGATATTTTTCAAGTGGCTGTTCACATTATTTTAGGGTTGTGACCTATAACTGACTGCAGTGTGAACAGTAGAAACACATGTGTCTGACGTAGCAGGGTGTTTACGGAAGGGAAAATACACAGAAATCGATGGCAAACGTGGAGTTGAGAGATGTCGGTGTTGACGGTTTTATTTTAAAGCTGTTATTATTATTATGCAGTGGAGGCAGGAAAATGTGTCAGCAGATGAGGAGGAGAAGAATGAAGAGAAAGAGAGCCAAAACTCTGGCTGTGGCTTTTTTTTTTTCAAAGCAATAGCTGCTGCTTCTGTAGAGAAGTGTGTATGGATGTATTCTTTTTGTCTTCGGGGATCCCGTCGTCGCATAATTATGACGAATTTCGACCAAGAGTGACGTCAAGGTCGCATTGAATTCCGATACAGGTTTTTTGAAATGCGTCCTCAGACTGAACAGTGATGCGTTCAGATATGGGTCACATAAGTGGGAAAAAATCAGATTCAAGTCACTTGGAGGCTTCTATCGGTGACATCATTTAATGTCTCATAAAAACATACAGTTAGCGGAAGCTCATTTCTGCTTTTTTATATAAACACAGACTGAAATTCGATTAATAGAGAAATCTAAATATGTAAGGAAAGCATGGTAATAACCCCAAACCAGCCAAAAAAAAACCCTCACCAGTATCTCATGGAAACCAGAAATGCTTTGTTTATCAGCGTAGAGATTTTATTCAACACCCTAATTGATTCCATTTCCTCTCCACCCCCCCCACCCCCCTTCTTATACAGGCACGCAACCTCTGAAAAGTTTTACATCGAGGCCTGTGATGATGGTGCCAATGACGTGCTGGTCATTGACAGGGTTTCCATGGAGATGACACTCACAGGTAGGACTTGCGAACTGATTAACAGGAGGAGAGCATTCAGATAAAAACCGGATCTTGACGTATGATATGAATCATGAATGATATGTGACCCAGTCTGGCTAAATGAGTCACTGTGACCAAAAATTCAGAATTGAGTTAGCCGTACCATTTAAAAGCTTAGTCTCCTCTTTTAAATGGTGTTGGCTAACTCAGTTTTGAATTTTTGGTCACTGTGACTCATTTTGCCAGACTGGGTCACATATGCAGTACCAAAACCAACTACGCGCTTAATTCAAGACCTGTATAGAAAATATAACAAGTGTACCGGTGCAGGTGTGTTTTTATAATTTTACTTTCTGACCCCTGTGTTGTATTTTTGTTGTTGTTGTTGTTGCTGTTTTTGAGAATTAAAATTCAGTGTAAACCTCTGGGCAACTTCAGCCTCAACTCTGAGCCGCTGCATGATTTTAAAAAATTAAAAGTGAGGATGGGTGTAGGGAGGGGCAGGGGGTGTGGGACACCGGGGTTGGAGGGGGGGGGCACCGGGAAGCCATAAACTTTTCTGAAACATCAGTCTTGATCAGCATGTATTAGAAAATACTAATATAATCTCTTGAAGTACCAACCAGTCGTCTCTACAACAGCATTCAGGAAGATTTTACCCAGAAGATGGTGTTGTGAGCAATTTTCAACCCACAACAAGCCAATTTTAGTTAAAAAGAAATGGAAATTTCGGTATTACTAAAACCAGCACAGATGTGTTTCGTCACAGAAAAGCTTTATAATTTAGTTTACAGTATGGAAAAAAAATTGCACAATCTATTAACAACAATTATATGCTGTATAGATTATAATATTTATATTTAAATATTAAAAAATGTGTTTATAGCTGTTTTAATAGAAATAATTATATTTTACTCTAAATGAAACTGTAAATGAATAAAAACATTTTTTTTGAATACGAAGTATTGTATAGCAAATCGTTGTGGTGTAAGAGAAATAAAACACCCTGTGATCCTGTCTCACTAAACAAATCAAGTTTCCTGTGGTAACAGTGACTGTCTAACAGTAACATCACCCTGTTGATTGTTGTACTCTGACAGCAAACCCCAAGTGTTTTATCATTTCCCTAATGTTTGGTCTGTTCTTGTCTCAGTGCCGTATCTTTATACTCCAACACAGAGCTGGAAGACCTGCTGTCCTGCACACTTTAGTGCTTTCCCTGCTCCAAATACAGCAGATTGACTTAAAAAGTTATTAATTAAATGGACTTTTTGAGTTGAAGTCAGGGTATTAGAGCAGAGAAATACATTAAAAGGCGCAAAACAGGGGGTCTCCCAGGACCAGGGTAGGAAACCTCTGGAGCAAAATTGCTGATCAGATGTATTTTGACAGTTGGTTCTCTCTTTAAAGGTGTGATGAACATACCACCATCTGGAGTCACCAGACCCATCTGTGGCATCATGGGAACTATTCGCCTTGTGGCTGGTAAATTCTTCTTTTTTTTTTTTTTTTAACAGTGTACTGGGTTTAGGAGCGTCTCACAGATCTTATGTTTTCTGTAGTTTAGCTTCATCCTATCGAGTACAAGGTTTAGAATCTTGGAATTTTTTGTCATTTAGTGAAACCGATGTCACTTGGTGACACAATGTTATTTGGTGAAACCGATGACACTCGGTGAAACCGATGACACTCGGTGAAGCCGATGTCACTTGGTGAAGCCGATGTCACTTGGTGAAGCCGATGTCACTTGGTGAAACTGTTGTCATTTGGTAAAACCTTTGTCACTTGGTGAAACCGTTGCCACTTGGTGAAACCGATGACACTTGGCGAAGCCGATGTCACTTGGTAACATGATATTATTTGGTGAAGCCGATGTCACTCGGTGAAGCCGATGTCACTCGGTGAAACTGTTGTCACTTGGTGAAACTGTTGTCATTTGGTGAAGTCGATGTCACTTGGTAAAACCGTTGTCACTTGGTAAAACTGGTGTCATTTGGTAAAACCAATGGTGCCTTTTAGATGAGTGAAGAACAAGAATAAAGATCATTACCCACATCTAGTCAATGTACCAGATCATGACAGGTACCTCAATGAGGAACAACTAATTTAGAAATGTTGATAAAGTTTATCAGTTTGAGGAGACGGTTAGAAAAATCAATCCCTCAGGGGTTCTGTGGATAAATAAGATTTCTGCTCTGACAAAAAGCAGTGAAATTGCTGTTGTGGGGTTCTAAGGAGAAGTAATGTTATTTATTTAAAATATTTCTTAGAACTAGTGAGATTTTTTTTTAACAATATAAAATAAATCTGTATCTTTTTTATTAGTATTTATTACTTTGTTCTTTGGATGATAAAGGTGCTTAGCTTCCTAAAGAGATTTTACTTTGAGCCTTGTCCGACAGAGAAACGTTTTTCTATGGGTTTCTGCCTAGAATAAGGTAAAAATAATATTAAGACATTAAGCTAACAATGGTCATGTTAATGATTCACACTTGTTGACCCTATTTTCCCATTTCATGATATGACCACACTGATTAGTCATACTCCCTTACCACACACTCACTCACTCACTCTCACACACACACAGAAGTGTGTAATCCCCAACAACTGGTTAAAAATAGATAATGGTGTAAGCTTGTTAAGGAATAGTGTTTTCCCCTAGTGTCATAATTGCGACAAAATTCGCCATGCTGTCGAGATCGTTCCTTGTCGATCACAGTGACATCAGCCAATCGTGTGACTCCATGTATGTAGAAGACGGTTGTTAACACTTTCCTCCTGGTGTGATGCAGCAGTTGCCTGGCTTTGCATGATTCAGTAGAAACACGTCTTGGTCTTAGCTGTCATTATTTGGTAAATGATGTGTGATAGAAAAGCTGACCGCTGGGTGGGAATTGGTGAGACCTAATAGCATTAATAGCAATGACATCACCAGTGAACTATCATTTCACTCACACATGTCTCATGTTTGACCTTGTAGGGGTATACCTCATTGTCATCACCAGGAAGAAGAAAGTGGGTGAACTCTTTGGACATGCGGTGTGGAAGGCTGTGGAGTTCGACCTCATACCCTACAAGAAGACCATTTTACACCTCACAGAAAACCAGGTGATGATTGCGGAACCCACAGCCTTTGCTACTGAATTATTTACTAGCAAAAATGATCGCTTACACACTCAGCTGAAGGGCTTGATGCACTCATTTCTGGAGAAATGATGAAGACGAAGATGGTGAAGAGATCCCATTACAGCCATGCCGACTCGGTGCATTATTTATTAATCAGCGCTAACTTGGTCTTTAAAGGAGCAGTACTTGTTTTTTTTTTAATCCAGACATAATAATCACAAATTTCCTTGTTAACCTCACACGTATTCAGCCGACCAAAACATAATAATAAAAGACTTAATAATTAATTCTAACTCTGGTGCTCTGAGGCTAATGTATAAAGCTAAAAGTTCATGGATTTACATACAGACTTCAGTTGAGCATTAAGTTTACTTATGGTTAAAATCATCACACATGGGCACCCAAGCATTCTATTTACAAACTTTATTACCAAACTTTGCTCCTGTAAATGTATAAAGCGTCACTCGTGTGTGTGTGTGTGTGTGTGTGTGTCCACACAGATGCAGGATAACAAGACGTTCCTGTCCATGATCAACAGCGTCCTGAACACAGACGGCTTCTACTTTTGCACCAACTACGACTTGACCCACACACAACAGCGCCTCGCCAACACTAGTCCTGACTTTCAGGAGATGAGTCTGCTCGAGAGAGTGAGACACACACACACACACACACACACACACACACACTCACACACACACACTCACTCATTGACAGATAACTATATTCGACAGCAGTTTCTGAATACAGTCATTGGTGCAAAATCAGGATTACAGTATTGACCTCATTATAGCTAAACAATAATAATTATTATTATTATGAAGAGATGAACGGTTCATAACAGAGTGTCTTAGTCACCTTGTCATTTTGACATGACCTGATAACATTCCATCTCTGAACGGAGAATGAAGAATTTCTCATTCATATTGAAAGATTTCACAAACACACACACACACACACACACACACACACACACACACACACACACACACACACACAGACACTTTATGTCAATGACAGATCATTGATCTGGACTCGTCTCTGATAACTGGTATAAAAAGCATAGAAAAATAAAACGTGGTCCAATGTTAGAAATACAGGAAGTGGACTTTCAGGAAGTCCTTAAAAGGAAATGGATTTAATGGAAAATGAAATTCCAGACCGGGTCATCCTAAACCATACAAGAAATCCTGAATCTGACAAGAAAGTGTTATTGAGGCATGAGATATAAGAGCCAATAATAATAATAAGAAGAAGAAGATTGATAATAATAATAATGACGCGAATGATAATAATAATAATAATGATAATTAATAATAATGATGATAATAATAATAATGATAATATTGATATTAATGATAATAATAATAATGACACTAATGATAATAATAATAATAATGATAATTAATAATAATAATGATGATGATAATAATAATGATAATATTGATATTAATGATAATAATAATAATAATGATGATGATGATAATAATAATAATAATAAAGGAGTAGAATTGCATTGACTCCTTTGACCAGTTTGCAGATATGGGCCTTGTAAAAGGTTTGTTATTCTTATATTGAACCCAGGGAATTAATCTGATATGATGTAATTATTTGCGAAGGCGATGTGAATATCGCTGAATAGTCCTCAAGACAGAACATCAAGCCGGAGGTGAATAATTGTGGAAAATTGTAAAAATGTACAAAAAATTCTTTCAGTTTGTTTTTCTCGTGTTTTGTGTATAGTATATACTAAAGCACATTTGCAGAGCATGTGTCTGTGTAGTATGTACTAAACCCTGAATGATTAGGCTAAACAGATGACGTTAGCACACAGAACTCACCTGACCTGTCTCAGTAATGGTGAAAATATGTGAAGATAAACTATAAAGATCTTGTTAGAGTTTGGTCTTTTTTGTATTTTGTTACGCCGCTCTTATGCACCTGCTTGTGTATAAGCTTGGAGCTCACCTATGTTCATCATGATTCAAAAAAATGTACAAAATATAAATCATAAAAATCGAGTAAAACTGATATGTTCCCAAAAATGTCGTTCAACATGTCTGTGATCAGATTATTGTATTCAGATTGAATTTTCTCATTTTTATAAATCTGTGGGTTATCAGGTTCATGGATGGAGCCACAGGATTGTTCCCTCCACGCTACGTCTCAGGAGCTATGCAGCGACATCCACCTCGCGTTTGACGCTTAATTATTAATTTATCGCTTCGTTCATTATCTTATATGATTATTTATTGCGGGTCGCAGGTGGGTTGGAGGTACACCCTGGTCTGGTTGCCAGTCTATCACAGAGCAAACTTGGAAACATTCACATCTGTGAGCAGCCAGGTGCCCTAATCGATACAGACAGTGGTGCGAACAACTTCTCGCTCTGAGGCGGCAGTGCTGACCGCAGCACCACAGTGCTTCCACTGCCGAAACAGAAGTATAAAAATAAAAAGTATGAATAATTACAGTACTGCTTTGGCCTTTTTATCGTAATATTTACATGAGTAATATTATTTGTTTGCTGTGCGTGCTCAGGCGCAACCTGAACTGTGGTTGATGTTATCAGGCGGAAGTCTGTAGGCATCCTGTATAAAACCTCAAACAGATCTCTCAACACTGTGAGAATGTTTTCTTTATTTACCCAACCTTCTCCTTTGCACTATATCTTTCTTGCTGAGTTGTTTTTGTTTTTTTTTTCATCTTGCACAGTGTCTGTGTTTTTACGGCAAAAGATCAGTCTTAGCGATATTGACAATATTGATCATATTTTGAATTTAGGTGCATTGCTCTTCCCATTTTAGAATGTCACATATATATTTTCAGTCATCTAGACAATATTATTAATTGCAGGCATAACATTGTCCAAATTCCAATCAAATTTCTATTTCTATCATGGTCATATTTCTCAGCTCTCCACGGTCTCTGGTTAGATCCTGAGCTATGGTTAGACATCTGCACAGAGTTTCACTGAATCATATCAGAAGCACGAACTGACTCATACAAAGATGGCGGGAAGAACCTTGCCGACCCGGCTGTAGAAATAACATCTTCCAGTCATCGTTAAGCTATAACCATGTCTCCATTCTCAGTTTCAAAATGAGCAACTCCAGCTTACCTACATGAGTCGATTTCATGAATTGGGATCATCTGTAAATAGTGTAATATATTAGATTTATTATATTGCACATTGATTGCACTTAATTATAGTAGTGTAGCCTAAGAATACATTAATGCTGGAAATGTTGTGTGTATACTATGTGAAACTGCTAGTTTTAGCAAGCAGCTATAGTGCTTTTCTTTGGGTGTGTTGTATAATAATCTCATAATGAGAAATATTATGTAAATAGAATGATTTCCAAGTTATTATTCAGTTCTTATACATATGTGACATCAAAAATATAATTCATAAAGCGTAACATATAATGCTTATTTTTGCAATTAAAAACTGTCAACCCCCACCATAATGAGTTTGGTGAAGCAAAAAATAAAACCTGTTTTTAGTTTTGTGCATTTCTCACTTCACTGAAGTTATTTTGGTGGGATTTGGTAAGGTTAGAATTGGTGAGGTTTGCTGGGGGGTTGGGAGGGGTTGGAATGATGAGGTTTGGTGGAGGTGGGTTGTGCTAGGATGGAGTTGGAATTGCTTAGGCTAGGTGGGGTTTGGTGGGATTGCAATAAGTGAGGTTTGTTGGGGTTGGAATTGGTGAGGTTGATGAAGGCTGGGTGGGTTTTAGTATAGTTGGAAGTAGTGAAATTTGGTGAGGGCTGAGTGGGGTTTAGTTGTGTTGGAAGTAGTAAAATTTGGTGATGGCTGGGTGGGGTTTAGTTGTGTTGGAAGTAGTAAAATTTGGTGAGGGCTGGGTGGGGTTTAGTATGGTTGGAAATGGTGAGTGTTGGTGGGGTGGAATTGGTTAAGTTTGGTGAGGTTTGCTGGGGTTGGAAATGGTGGGTTTGGGTGAGGATTGACCAAAGCTGGTTTGTCCGAAAAAACTTACCTGCATTTACTTCTCCCTTGGAGGAACCCATTGTTTTTTCATGTTATTCGGTTAGTGAACACCTTTTCTACAGTGTACTAATGAATTAGATACCAGATCCGTCCACACGGTGTAACCAGATCAGATTCCAGAGACTGGTGCTAACACAGTGGGAGCGCAGTGACTGGGTCAGCTTTCAGCTTTCTTTAATGCTTCTTTTCCTCAGATAAGGACACGTATTGTCAGAATGTTGATTATTGTGGTTATTTCTGATCGATATTTACCCGTTGCAACTTTCGCCCTCAGCTTTTGAAAACTTCAAATTCTTGGTGAATGTAGCTTGCAGAAGTTCCTTGGAATACATACTTCTCAAAAACGCATTATAGTTTAGAGTTTGTTTGGGTTTTCTAGAGACAGAGTCACATACTGTTTAGATATCGTGTGGATCTGTAGGCGTGTGCGGTTTTCAGGTGGTTTAGATCATTAAACTCGACCCCACAGCTTTTGACACTTTTAACACCACCAGCTCACAACTTCTCACTTTTCCTCCATATCTTCCACTATCTAGCTCCTTTAATCTTCTCTTTCACTTCATTTCTGTCATTTGTTCGACGTACTGAGATCTCTATTACCTTCCCAGACTCCCTCAGACTGTTAAACCGGTTAGGTGGGAGTGGCATGCCACTCCACATCCAGGCTGCTCCATATCTCCCGGAAGTGAGTCATGCTTACATCTGTTCTTACACAATCTTCCCGAAATGACTTCACTCTCCTGTTTGTTCTTTTTGCAGGCAGATCAGAGGTTTGTGTGGAATGGGAACCTGTTGAGAGACTTCAGTGCACAGCCTGAGGTACTTGCTCACATCATGAATTACACAACCGTTTCCATTAATTAGGCTTGTGCTGATATGAAGGATGAGTGAAATATCCTGTAGGCTATTTGGAAAATCTATCTATGTTTAAAAAAAGTTAGGTATGTAGAATCTGTTGGGAAATTAAGACTCTAATACATTTAAATATGTCCCTTTATATTATATTATCATAAAGCACTTGACAATGATATAAATAAATTGAACACAGGAAAAAAAAACAAAAATTGAATTTTAAATTGAAAACTAGAAAAACAATTAAACATGGAAAAAAAGTGGGGAAAATATTCATGTTTAATATCAGCATTCTCGGTTATTATTATGAATGAATATATTAACTTTAGATTCTTGTGATATTTAACAAAAGTGTATTGTGACTCATTTATCATGCTACTGACATCTCACCTTTTTCGCTTCTGTGTCTGAGTCTAGTGCGACTCCTTTAAGGGCTGAATGAACTTCATCCCTGCATGAAATAAATAAATCTTTCCCAGCTACATTTTGGAGCGAAAGAAGGAAAGGTTGACACCGAGTTGTTGTTGGTGTTTGTTTTTTCCCCCTACTTTCATTTGCATCAACTTGACCTCGTCTTGTTAGTTTAGTTATCCGTTTAACGAGTTTATGCTCCGTGCTCCAGTTCATGTTTGGTGGTATTTTGCTTGCTGAAAGTTTGCCTAGTGACTGGAGTTAAAGCTGTTTTTACTCTTTACATATTAGTAGCATGACTTTTTGCTAGTTTTAATTTCATTCATGCTTTTGTGTTTTTGAATTCTCAAACCTGATTGGCCAGAAGGTGTTGATTAATTGTTATATTTGCTTCTCTGACTGTGATCACATCTTTGTATGTTATCGTTTCTATAATAACACCTAATTCACAAACACTTGTAAGCGATACATAAGCAAACGGTTGCTATGCATGTAATGGGATGGAATATATCTCTCTTGCTGGTGCAGAGGTAAAGCTGTAAACTTCCATTTTTGCAGAGAAACAAAGCACAGGTTTCAGTATCGAGAGCTTTGTGGTTTCTTGGTAATATAACCAGCTGAATTCGTGAGAGAGAAAAGAGAAGCTAAATGAGGAGGGATTATTTCTAGCTACTGTAATGTATTTGGTAATAGGAACTGACTTGTTTCATGGACATTCCACAACACTGAATCTGATTTCAAAAGATCAGGCTGCATCACATTACGTCACGTCACATCATGATGTCATTTATTATTTGTGTTTATTATACAGGTCATTAGAACACTTGATTCAGAATGGTATTAACTGTAATAAATTATCTAGTGTTTCTTTATAATGTTGCTTTGTGATGCATCATCAGCAGAAGAAAGAAAGAAAGAAAGAGAGTTTGATGCTGGTGGAGTGGATGATGCTGACTAGTCTCCAAGATAGAATGAATCTCCTGAGCCTCAGATACTTAACTGTTTTATTATTGGCACAAAAAAGTACACAAAAATGAAATTTTTATTGTTTAATTCTTGGATTTTTTGTTTTTATTATGTTGGATGCAGGTGACCTCTGAGCACATGCACACATTTTAGTATATACTATGCAAAAACACCAGGGAAAATCAAACTAAAATGAAAAAAATATTTTTTTATGATTAATTTTTCCATTTTTAGTCGTGACCATGATGACACCGCCTGCTCCAAGTGACGGTGACAAACTCTGACAGTCCATCGTTTTGATTCTAGCATTATCCACTCGGAATAATGTTGTTGTTTTGTTGAAATAGCCAACCAATCAGATTGTGCTGTGTAGTATATACTAATCACCTTTACATCAATATTTTGATGAGCAGTGAGCTGGTGGTTTTCAGGCTGGTACAAGATCCCTCTGCTTCCTGTCGGGGTCCTGATCAGTCTGACGGGGTTTATTTTGCGATTATAACTGGATCTCGGTGTTAGTTCTCTCCTTTGTTTTTGAAGCTAGAAATAGTGCTTCCTTTTAATTAAAGGCGATTATCCCTAGATTATGTTCCAATTTTTTAGGAAATTAATTAAAACATTTAACTTGCCTTGGCAAACTTCTGAAATTTGACAATTTTGCTCCTACCCATGACTCTGTCAACACACGCCTACATGTAATGCATGGGATTATCAATTCCATCTGTATTGCTTTCTGTGTATTGTGTTTTTTAGCTCCACAAGTTCACCTGTCCTGTCATCCATGGCTGTATCCTTTCATAGTCAATCTGACATTTTGCTGTCGTTCCGACTCCTGTGTTGTGTGTGTAAGTGGTTTCAAGCCTTAACTCTGTTTATCAGTTATTGTTATGAAGCCATGCTGCATCAATGGCAAGGTATTCGAATGGATCCTCATTTCCAGGAGGAGCTGCTTCCGAGCCGGCGTGCGCTACTACGTTCGAGGTGGAAAGACTTTCTAACGTGCACTACAGCTCATGCGTTCTTATACAGAGCTTGACATTTCATCACTGTGTACTCTTTTTGTTTTAGGGATTGACTCTGAAGGGCATGCTGCTAACTTCGTGGAAACGGAGCAGATAGTGCAGTATAATAATAGCAGAGCCTCCTTCGTGCAGGTCAGTAAAAGCCAGCGTGAATCTGCGTTAAAAGAGCAACGTGTCAGGTTTGAAGAAGGCTTTTCAAAGCCACTGATGACTAAGGCACGACACAGTCCAAGCAGTTCAGGGTCAAACATAGTTTAAAAACGTGGTCTCTGAACGGCTTGTTCAAATCATTGAACCTTTAAATGAGCTGCCTGAGGAAACATCCGAAATCTCTAATGAGTTCATTCGCACTAGCGAAAGCGTAATGATTTTTTGAAAGCACTTCCTGAACCCTTCTAATCACCTACATGGATTAGTTGTCATGGCAAAAACGGTAAACGTTAAACCACAGCGCCTCTGAATCTTCAATTCTGATTGGTCAGAAGTTGATCAGCTGAAAAACAAATCACAGGTTTGTATTAATATTTTACTGACTCTGTAATATCGGTGTGCACAGGGACGTGCACGGTGAACGGTTCAAATAGGCGGGTTTAAAAAAACAACACACCGAAGTGAGGAAGAGAGAGCAAGAGAGGAAGAGAGAGCATGAGAGGGAGAAAGCGAGAGAGACAGCATGATGAGAGAGAGTGGGAACGTGAGTGCAAAAGAGGGAAAGAGCAAGAAAGTGAGAGTAAGAGGGAGGGAGAGAGCGTGATAGAGTGAGAGAGGGGGGTGCATGAGAGAAAGAGTGAGTGAGAGAGATAAAGCTACAGAAAAAGAGAGAGAGGGTGCGTGAGCTAGAGAGAGAGAGAGAGAAAGCGAGAGGTTTTTATTGATCCCGAGGGGGATAGTTTTGTTACAGCAGTATAATAAAGAACAGATATTACAAAGACACCGCAAAATGAACACAAACATGCGTACCTAGTAAAGTAATTAAGTTAAAATAAAATAAGATGCTGTTGTTTATCAGTAAGTGAGACGGTTGTAGTGCCAGTGATCATCCAGTGCCTGTGATTTATGAGACGTTTGAGAAGTAAATAATAATAAATACAGTGTGAGAGATCGTAGAGGAAAATATTTTTATGTAATTGTGAATGGATAAAATTGTGTGTGTGTGTGTTTCTCTCCTTCTTCACCATCTCTGTCTCCTGTAACAGACTCGAGGCTCCATGCCTTTCTTCTGGTCCCAGAGACCCAACCTGAAGTACAAGCCCAAGCCAAAGATCAGCAACTCCACCAATCACGTGAGGCCTCTTCTCATTTTTATTTACAAATGGTATTTTTAATCATTTTTAAAAGTAATCAGTAATATACAGATGTAGCAGTGTGGTTAGAATACTAGGCAGGTTTTCACTCACTCATTTGCCGAACCTCGTAGTCCTAAGGAGGCTGAAGCCTATCTTAGCCAAAACTGGGTGAAGTTGGGGTATCCCCTAAACAGCTCACCACACGATCACAGAGCCAATAGATGTACACACACAACCATTCAGACGCACATTTGCACCTGGGGGCGATTTGGAACAGCTAACTAGCCTGATGTGCATGTTTTTGGACTGTGGGAGGAAACCAGTACCCAGAGGAAACCCACACAGGCATGGGGAGAACATGCAAACTCCACACAGAAACCCCCTCATCGAACCCAGGAACTTCTTGCTGTGAGGCGGATGTGCTAACCACTATGCCAGTCGAACTTTAAAACTGTTGTACGTCATTTATTTTAAATAAATTAATAAATAAATAAATACCCGGCTCCCTAAAATCCGTCTATGACTCACATAACCAGTTCTGACCGAGGCGGCGTTTCTGGAGTTCTGAGGGTTATTTTCAGAGTTAACGTTACTCATTTCAGCACTGATCATTTTATGATCTCATGATGATACCTTCAACACTTCAGCTTTACCTCCGCTTTAGCTTCACCTCCATTTGCTTACAAAGTGTTGTTGAGTGTAGAGAAGTTGTGGATTAGGCTTTTTAGGAGACTGTGAAATGACGGTTAAGTTCCTAAGACGTGTCTTACTAAGAATTAGCTTATATTCACAAGTGCTGGGGATTTACCGAGTACTGTGATGAAATAGAACACTATATTCCACTTTATTACACACCATGGTTAAGATAAGATAAGCTCGATTAATCCCATACCAGGGAAATTTACACGTCACAGCAGGAACAGAGAAAAGGTGTCCAGGTGTCATTCAGATATCAGCAGAAATAGGAAAAAGGTAAGAATAAAAAAATCAGGGGGGGAAAAAATAGAATCTAATACAAAAAGGAAACACGGCTGTATTCACTGAATACACCTTTCAGTTATACAGGCAGGAAGGACGATGGAAAAATGTTGAGAATCACCGGCAGTTGTGATTCTGTTCGTCTCTTTTGTCTTTAAGCAAAATCAGACCACACCCTTGCATGGATTTTCATCACACCTGGAGGGGACTTTACATGAGTCCCAGAGATTGTCATTTTGAATGGTCTGGGCCAAGGGTCAAAGGTCAAAGTCTGAGCAAGGTTATAGAGTGTTGGAGATAGATGCTTGTCAGAAATTGCGCGGCAGATAGGAAACCATATACATTCTTATACAGCAAGTGATGTAAATACCTTTAACTTTTGAGTGACCTTGGAAGGTCAAAACCAAGGTCATAGGATTTTGAGTGGTAATAACTTTGAAACGAGCGCCAACAGACATACTGTTACTATGGAACTCTAATAGGAAACCATACATGGACTTTGATATCGTAACACCGCGCACTCTGTGAGTACCCCTCTAGTTGTTGTTGTTATTGTTGTTGTTGTTGTTAGATGTTTATGGAGCGTTTATAAAGTCTCTTGTGTAGGTGTTTTTTAACAGTCAGTACTCGGAAAAGAAAGGAATTTTTGTTTTCTGGTCTTTCCGTAACTCTGGGTTTACACCGGGGCACCATTTCTGCAATATCTGCAATTCAAAAAAGCGTGGAGCTCCACGCTGGGCACACGATTGGGGTATAAAAAGGAGGCAGGGGGCATCCAAGAGATGAAACTTAAAGGAATCGTGTTTTCAAGTTCATCAAGATCCCCTACGATGGTGCTTCAAGGACTGTTATGCTATGTAAAGGTCTGTTAACCCCTACCGTGCTCTACTACGATTCCCATGTTGCATCATGACTGGCGTCAAATCGTGATACATCGTAATAATCGCGGCAAACCTTTTGACAGTCAAAGATTTTGCCACGATCAGGGCAATCATCACGAATCCACCAAGTTCCTTCAAGATCATCACGATTTGATCTCATGACCCCCCCACACTCACCACGATCCTTTCAAATCGCAGTGATGGCAGGCATCATGCCCCAAGGTAAAACCAGGGTTGCGTGAGGGTGTGCGCGCTCTGAGGCGGATGTGCTCACCACTACACCTCCGTGCTGCCCGATATTAATTAACGCTGGTGTGATAATAATCCTGCGTCCTCACAGTCACTTATAGAAATGAACTCGTGTCCACGAACCCTTCACAGAGCTCAAGCATTTCAACAGGCTGAGACACAAAAGACTGATCCGTGCGTCCAGTGAACAGGGAAATGCTTTATATCCGTAGCCTAGAGCCACAGCGCCATCTGCCGGATGAAAACATACTCCTGCTACATCTTTTCTATTAACTCACGTTTAACAATTTTTTTTTTCATAGCTTGATGGATTTAAGAGACATTTTGACTCTCAAGTCCTCATTTATGGGAAGCAAGTGATTCTGAATTTGGTAAATATTTATTTAAAAATATATTTACACCTCAAATTGCTGTATGTTGTGTTTAAGGATTAAACAGCTTAACTTTGTTTTTATTCTGTAGGTTAATCAGAAGGGTTCAGAGCTGCCACTAGAACAGGCGTTCGCCAAATTGGCAAACAACATGGATAACGGCATCATCAAGTGAGGACAAAGCTTTCTCTCCCTCTCCCTCTCCCTCTCTGTCTGTTTCTCTCTCGCGCTCTCTCTCTCTCCCTCTCTCTCCCTCTCTGTCTCTGTCTGTTTCTCTCTCGCTCTCTCTCCCTCTCCCTCTCTCTCTCTCCCTCTCTGTCTCTGTCTGTTTCTCTCTTGCTCTCTCTCTCTCCTTCTCCCTCTCTCTCTCTCCCTCTCTGTCTCTGTCTGTTTCTCTCTCGCTCTCTCTCTCCCTCTCCCTCTCTGTCTGTTTCTCTCTCGCTCTCTCTCCCTCTATCTCTCTCTCTCTCTCTGTCTGTCTGTTTCTCTCTTGCTCTCTCTCGCTCTCTCCCTCTCCCTCTCTGTCTCTGTCTATTTCTCTCTCGCTCTCTCTCCCTCTCTGTTTCTCTCTCGCTCTCTCTCCCTCTCTCCCTCTCTGTTTCTCTCTCGCTCTCTCTCCCTCTCCCTCTCTCTCCCTCTCTCCCGCTCTGTCTCTGTATGTTTCTGTCTCGCTCTCTCTCTCCCTCTCCCTCTCTGTCTGTTTCTCTCTTGTTCTCTCTCCCTCTCCCCCCCCCCTCTCTCTCTCTCTGTCTGTTTCTCTCTCGTTCTCCCTCTCTGTCTGTTTCTCTCTCTCTCTCTCTTTCTCATTGTTTCTCTCTCTCTCCTCTCTCTCCCTCTCTCTGTCTGTCTGTCTGTTTCTCTCACTCTCTCACTGTCTCACTGTCCCTCCCCCTCTCTCCCTCCCTCCCCCTCTCTCCCTCCCTCCCTCTCTCTCTCCCTCTCTCTCTCTCTCTCTCTCTGTCTCTGTCTGTTTCTCTTCTGCTCTCTCTCTCTCTCTCTCTCTCTCTCTCTCTTTGTCTGTTTCTCTCTTGGTCTCCCTCTCTGTCTGTTTCTCTCTCCCTCTCCCTCTTTCTCTCTGTTTCTCTCTCTCCCTCTCTCTGTCTGTCTGTCTGTTTCTCTCACTGTCTCGCTGTCCCTCCCTCCCTCCCTCCCTCCCTCCCTCCCTCTCTCTCTCTTTCTCTCACACACACACACTCCCTCCCTCTTTCTTTCTGTCTGTCTGTTTCTCTCACTGTCTCGCTGTCTCTCTCCCTTTCCCTCTCTCTCTCTCGGTCTGTTTGTTTCTCTCACTGTCTCTCTCTCTGTCTGTCTGTTTCTCTAGCTCTCATTCTGTCTAACTCTCCCTTTCTTTCTCTTTCTCTTTCATGCTCTTTCTCTCTCTCTCTCTCTTTCTCCCTCCCTCTCTGTCTTTCTCTTCCTCTCTCTCTCTCCCCCTCGCCCTCTCTCTCTCTCTCTCTCTCTCTCTCCCTCTCGCCCTCTCTCTCTCCCTCTCTCTCTCTCTCCCTCTCTCCCTCTCGCCCTCTCTTTCCCTCTCTCTTTCTCTCTCTCTCTCGTTTTGCACTTTTTTGCTCTTCTGGGTATGGTATTGAATCTGTTACTGTTTGAGTGCTCTGGATTGACGAGCTTTCCTCTCTTAAGGTACATAGCTTTCGATTTCCATAAGGAGTGCAGTAAGATGAGATGGCATCGCCTGCAGATCTTGGTGGATGCCGTGGCTGAAATGCAGGATGAATTTGGGTAGGTCGCATCTCTGTTTTCTTCAGCCAGGCTTGAATTTTGAACTAACGTGGTGTCACAGATGGGTTAAAGGACACTACGGCTCTGCAGGTACTTCATGCTGAACTCAGACGGGAAAGTGGTGGTGGAGCAGAGTGGAACGTTCCGCAGTAACTGCATGGACTGCCTGGATCGTACCAATGTGATTCAGAGCCTGTTGGCCAGACGTTCCCTGCAGAGCCAGCTTCAGGTGAGAGAAGTGGATCAGGGCCCAGATAAAAAAATGAAACACATAAAGTCAGTCACACAACAGCTCTGTCCCATATTCAAGCTGTCTTACTCCTCCCTCCTACAGTGACATCATGTGCATTCACTCTGTTGTTTGTTAGTGCGCCCTCTACTGTCTCACCTACACAATTATATATTATATGTAATAATAAAATGAACATATTAGATGTTGGATGGTTGTGGATTCTGATAAATGTATTTTGTTTTAAGAGGATGGGAGTCCTACATGCCGGCCAGAAGATTGAAGAGCAAGCTGATTTTGAGAAGATCTACAAAAATGGTGTTTATATATTTAGTATATGTATATATGGATTTTCCTTTTCCTAACATAATGACGCTCTGCATGAATCCAATAATAATAAAGATTATAACAATAATAATTATTATTATTATTATTATCATAATAATAATAATAATCTGCTTTCTTTTTCAAAACACTTATTGCTTCTGATTTTCGTTCATCTAAGTTGTTGCTCTCTCTTTTTAGCCTGGGCTGACAATGCTAACGCTTGTGCTAAACAGTACGCAGGCACCGGAGCGTTAAAGACTGACTTTACCAGGTATTTATATCCGCTTCACTCTCTAAGTAAAAAAACACTTGTGGTTGTGCTGCTATAGGAAAATAGTAAATGACAAGGTGGCATACCGTCGACAGTAAATATTGGAGCTCATGTTGCTGTTCATTCATTCATTCATTCATTCATTTTCTGAACCGCTTATTCCTAATTAGGGTCGCGGGGAGGCTGGCGCCCATCTCAGCCGACTCTGTTGCTGTGATGTATGTAAATATCTGAAGATACATGATTGGACTTTGTTGTTATCAACATGTTGCTGTTATTTGTTATTAGTTGTTATTAGCTCATATTAATATATGAGTTCTTTATAATATTATTTTATTGTTATCTCTTCATCGTTTGACCAATCAAATTTGAGAATTCAACGTCACTGCTGTACAAGCTAATAATAATAAATGCTGCTTCTCTGTATTAACGCTGACACTTTTTTGGCTCAGGACTGGGAAGAGGACTCAGTGGGGCTTGCTAATGGACGGCTGGAATTCTATGATTCGTTATTACAAAAACAACTTCTCGGACGGTTTCAGACAGGTCAGTGGGAATGAGTTGCTGGTTGGTGCTGCGCTCTATTAATGATTTTGACGAATCAGCCAACTGCTTGCTGTTAATTCTGTGATTGTGTATGTTAGGACTCTATTGATCTCTTCCTGGGCAACTATTCGGTGGATGAAACTGAGAGCCTGGTGCCATTGCAAGTGCAGAAAGACTGGAAATTCCTCACGGTCATTATTTTTTTTTTTGTCCATGATATATTCGGATAGGGCGTTCCACATAAACATCTGGAGCAGTTGTTTAGTTGATGCATGTTCTTGAATTGTGTTGTAAAATATAACGGGTCAGACCGTGCTGTGATTTATGACTGACAGCTTGTTTTTCTTGCTCCTTTAGTTACCCACTATCATGCTAGTGGCCTTCTCCATGTGCGTCCTGTGCCTGCTTATGGCTGGTGAGAAAAACTAGTGTTTCAAATCTAAATAATAACTCAAAGTAAATTATTTAAAAACGAATATCATGATGTTCACACATCTCTCGCTCTCAGGTGACACGTGGACAGAAACGCTTGCGTACGTAGTGTTCTGGGGCACAGCTGGCGCTCTCACAGCCGCCATCATCCTCTACAACGGGAAGGAATTTGTCAACGCACCAAAACTGGTCCAGAAAGAGAAGATGGATTAAATGTGGGCCTGTTACTCCATTTTCGTCTCTCCTCCTCCTCCTTCTTCTCCTTCTTCTTCCTTCGTCTTTCTGGAGTCTTGTTCTGTATGTGCAGTCTGTCTCTTTTTATTACAGGTAGTAAACTCATAAACCACCTGGGATCAATGATATTTACACTCGATGCTTCAGTCGCAGCGGCATTCAGGGTCCAAGAAATCTGAGTCCATTGATGTCTGTCAGGAAAACATTTTGACTTTGGATCAGTAATAATTGGATATGGAGTGTCTGTCTGTGTTTCTATTTAGATCATATACGCAGAGGATTTAAAAAAAAAAACAGACCCTAATTATATGGTAACAGGATATAATCTGGTGGCTCATTGGTTAAGGCTCTGGGTTACTGGTCCAAAGGTCGGGGGTGACCCAAGCCCCAGTACCACAAAGATTACAGGTTCAAGTCCCAGTACCACCAGGCTGCTCCTGTTGGACACTTGAGCAAGCCATTTAACCCTCAGTTGAATATGAAGATTAAAAAGATATTAGTAACTCACTCTGGATAAGGGCGTCTTCCGAATAAAATACATTTTTAAAGAGGTCTGTATCTGAAAATGTGAACATGTATGTTAACCAGCCCTATAATGTTGGAATAATAGGAGAGCCTGGATACTGAAAAGTCCTTCCGAATATATTATTTCTATTTTTGTGATATCAGTCCAGTTCTGTAAGACAGCCATGGACTCAGACGTTTTACTCAGCACAAGCTCTTCAGTGGACCATTCACTATATTTCACATGGCAACGTTATTGTTACCAAAGGGTTTTTATTTTTAGGTTTCCATTCTGCTGCTTAGGCATGTAATGTATCTTACATCAGTTACAACTAAATGCACTGTTCAACCAAGGATCATTCTATACACACACTCTCAAACAAAAAGGAACCAACCTAGACTTTTCTTTGTTCTTGGAGTGATACAGTGAAGGGTACTCACTTCAATTAAGAACATCTGCCCATCTGTACATCTGTACATCTGCGCACACACACACACACACACACACACACACACACACACACACACACACACACACACACACATATATATATATA
>JAOUQZ010000012.1:16242098-16253311 GCA_028564935.1 Neosilurus hyrtlii
GTGCACACCTCTCTCATATACATATATATATATATATATATATATATATATATATATATATATATATATACACACATAATAATAATAATAATAATGAAAGAATAATGTATGTATATGAGAGAGAGGCGTCCACTTGACAGTACCAGGAGAGTAGCCAGAAAAGATAGTTTAGTATTCTTTTGCTGTTTTTTTTTTTTCTGAGAGTGTACAACTGGGCACATTTCTCTCTCAAGCTGTTTAATTCTCAATAACACTTCTCATTTATGCATTATTCCTGTTTAACCTCACCTGTTTTTCTCTACTTGCATTATTAAAGGGGCTGTTCCATGATTGTTTGAAGAAATTAGCCTAAATATCTGTGGAGGATCACACTAATGAATACTATGATGCTGTCGTGGAATTTCAGTCTTTGAAAACTGTTCAGCCTAGCAAGATTTCAAAAAGTTCACGTTGCGATCCATTCCCATTCGCTCCATGTTCAGTTCAAAAACTTGAAATTCCTTTTGAGTTGCAAGCTGAAAGACTAGCCAAGTATTCCGGACATGTGATTTACAGGATTTATTTGGCAGCTGAATCTGGGTAAAAAAATCATGACACAGCTCCTTTAACTTCTTATTCAGCTGCGAGTCTCTGCTCGGAGGAAGGCGGAGCTTTTATGCAAATGAGTTGAGTTGAGTTGGTTTTCTCAGCACTTTACTGATGATTTCCATTCATGGAATATAACACTAAGAGATTTATGGCGCATGAGCACATTCCCCCTGACGGCTGCAGTGTTACTCTTCCTTTAATGGTGATGGTGAAATTTAATTATGCTACAGAATTTCGGTTGTTTTGTGCTTTATTTGACTTCCTATTGAATGCGGTGGGCAAGTGTTTTGTCTTAAATGTTTTATTTCTTAAGAGCACTGAAAAGGAATGTATTTTTTGAAGTTTAGCTCATTTAGGATTATTAGATTTGACTTGGTATAATTCAAGCAAAGCACACACATATAGAGTATGCACAGTTGTACTTCACTTCATATCCAGTGAATGCATTTCTCTCACACATCACTCCTATTTTCTGCAAGAAAAGCTGATATTTAAATTTTTTTTGAGCACAAACTCATGAGAAAGCCTGGTAGTTTGTTTGATCTGTAATTTGTAAATTGTACATTGGTATAATAAATGCATCACTTATAAATAGGACATTGTAATTATGTACTGTACTGTATGGTTTACAGCTAGAGAATTAGCATTGAATTACATGCAATAGATCACTCACTGTTAAAATTGACTCTGTTGTTTTATCCTGGACCAGTCATCCTGTTAGCATCACCCCTGACCTGCAGCTGAAATACGACGATAATGATTCTGAATGGAGTAAAATATGATCGTTGTATTTTTGGACTGTTTTGAAAATGTACTCTTGATTCATTCCAAGAGGTCCTGTATGCCTCTCTTATCAACTTTGTAATAAAATTACTGTGTGTGTGCAACCTGGCGTGCAGAGATGTTCAATGTCATGAGAGCCAAATTCACTTTATCTTGTTAGCAAGGCTTCAGAATGAGATGCTGCTTTAAACGAAAAAACTTTCGAAGTGTTTTGTTATTAAATAGATATTCACTCACCACCCATTTCATTAGCAACATGCGTGCCCCTAGTCATTCATTCACTATTCATTACAGACATTATACCCACCTACCGGCGAAGTGAATAACATTGGTTATCTCGTTTCAGTGACAGAACAGTCAATTCCTGAAGTTGATGTGTTGCACGCAGGAAAAACAAGCAGGTACAAGCATCTGACTGATTTTGACAAGGGATACATTGTGATGACTAAACAACTTGGTTTATTCATCTCCAAACTAGCAGGTCTTGTGCTCTTGGTTTTTTAGTCCCTCGCTGGGAGAAGGCTGTTTGTTCATTCAGCCGTTTCTCCTGGAATTTTCTGAGATCAACTCCGCCTACAGCTTTTCTTGGAATTTCTTTACATTTGGCAGACATGTTATACACATGCTAATAAAATGTTTATTATCATATAACAGAGATTGGGTGATTTATACCAGAGTTATTGTCCTTGGGATAGTAAGTTTCACCATGTCCCTGTCTTCCGAAATCAACTCCTTCGACAGCCTTTCTTGGAATTTCTTAAAACTTGGCAGACATGTCGATCACGTGCTAAGGATACGTATACCATCATAAAACACTGATCGGGTGAATTTTAACACAGTTATGTTGCCATGTGATACCATATAATTCACACTCCTCACAGAGAGACTCCTCTTTGAAAAAAAATATAATTAAAACAATAATCATGTGAAGAATAAAAAAGCTTTTTGCTACCTAAAATCCACAGTAATATCAGTGCAATGATCAAATTCCATTGGTTAAGCCCATTTGGTGGAAGATATGCTGTTTGCCTTGAAGAAACTGCATAACAATCTTTTAACTCCTTTATGACTTACACACAAGCTGATGTTCCACTGAAATACAGACTGCTACACAGAAATAAGTCCATCTATAATCATTACCGCGGTGCTTGTACAGTATATCACTGTTAAAACACATAAACATTCATATTTTGTGACGCAGAATCAGTTTCTCAAAAGTAATAATTGTTTCATTCCCCTTTAAACACTGCATTTAAACGTTCATTCATTTTCTAAGCCGCTTAATCCTAATTATGGTCGCAAGGAGGCTGGCGCCCATCTCAGCCGACTCCGGGCCAAGGTGGGGTACACCCTGAACAGCTTGCCAGGCTATCGCATGGCCAACACACATACAACCATTCACACTCACACCTAGGGGCAACTTGGAACAGCCAATTAGCCTACTGTTCATGTTCTTGGACTGTGGAAGGAAACTCACGCAACCACAGGGAGAGCATGCAATGTCCACACAGAAACGCTGTGTAATCCGGGAATCAAACCCAGAACCTTCTTGCTCTGAGGCGGGCCTGCTAACCACTGCGCCACCGTGCCGCCCTGCATTTAAACACTGCCATGAAAAAGCAGGAGAAATCAAACAGGCCCATTGTGGAATGCATTAGTCTTCTCCTGATTAAAGCCAATATATCAGACGGAGCAAGACAAGTTCAGACCAGGCAAATTCCGTGTAAACATCAAGCACCAATTTTGAGCCTCGTTAAGCAAATGTGTCTAAACTCTGAGTAGGACAATTTTCCAGATGATTTCCGAATTTATCACCGTAGTCACACTGGACAATCAACTGAGTATTGTGCAGTTTGTTTGGTCCTGAGACAAGATAGGAATACAGAATATGGATCTGATCCTGGGTATGTTAGTGGGTTTATCATCTCTTATGGGGAAAATATGCTAAAGGTCCCCATTCAGTAGTGATCAGTCTATGAGTTTTAATTTCCATTATCAGTTCATTTTGGCTGAATACAAATGCTGCCATGTGAAACCACCCCAGCTCACAGGCTTAATATCTCTGATTCACCTGTTCTACATCTTGTTTTGGTTCTGTGTCTGTTTACAGTAACCATATTAACAAGATTGTGTGACCAGACGAATGATCTTACGCATGCATGATAACTTGGCAGTGCAACACCGATTCGTAGAAAAGACCGACATCATGTGTTAAGAAACAGAGGAAGGCATACAATTTCAAAAGAAATTATCAAATTAGCATAGTGCAGTTTACTCTCCCCCTCTCCTCTCTTTGTTGCGCCCCCCCCCTTACACACACACATGTATATATGTATATACATGGCGTGTGCACACATAATACACACACGTAGTCCAGAAATGCACATGAGGCTAAATGGCTGTTCCAAATTGCCCCTAGCTGTGAGTATGAAGGGGTGTGTGTGTTTGTTAGCCCTGCGATGGTCAGGTGAAATGTTCATGGTCCTGCCTTTGCCCAGTGTCGGCTGAGATAGGCTCCAGCCTCCTTGCTATCCTAGTAGGAGAAAGAGACCCGGCAAATGAGTGAGTGAGTGAGAGTTATAATTAGTAATTAGTAATTAGAGTAATAATTTTACTAAACAACATTCCGTCTTTCTGTAATTACCTCCTCCATGGAGTTGGCTAAGATAGTTATGAGATTGTTTGTGTGTGACTTTTAGCATGATAACTTAAAATTTATTGGACAGATTTCCATGTAATTTTAACCAAATGTGGATCTTGGGCCAAAAAAGAATAAATAAAAAATTAAAATAAAAAAATGTTGCCTATAATCCGGATCCAGGAGGGTTTTGAAGGATTTATTTTTTAACATTGAAAGATTCCTGCAAAATTCAAAAAGTTTACAGATTGCACTACCTTGGTGGAGGTCTGCACTCTTTGAGTGCATTTCTAGTCTTTCATTGACTCTTTCTTTCTTCCCTGTTTCACTGCCTTCTTTTCTATAGCCTGCGCCCCTACAGTGCCCCTTAATCCCACACTCAGGACCAGTCCTTTTATCAGTAATAAGGGCAGCTGGCTGGGGAATCATTTTATTCAGTCTTCAGCTTCATGGTGAATCGAAGCAGTGCTCAAAATGTAAGTGCCAGAGTGTCACCATTTCAAGTGCTACTTCTATACTCCTTTCAGAAAAGGACACAAGGGGATACCTCTGCCTGGTCTGACAAGTGGAGTAAATGTAGTTAGAAAGCTCACTCATCATTTGCCGAACCACTGAATCCTATTAGTGTGGCGGTGAGCTGGTACACCCTAAACAACCTGCCAGGCAATTGCAGGGCCAACACACAACCATTCCCAGTATCATCCACACCTAGTTGCAATTTGGAATAGCGACTTAGCCTAATGTGCATGTCTTTGGATTGTGGGAGGAAACCAGAGTACCCAGAGGAAACCACAAGCCCGCTGAGGACGTGATAACCACTACGCTGCCGTGCCGCCCTCCTATATTCACATTTGGTATATTTATAATTACTTTGAGATTATTTCTTTTAGGGTGGCACAAATAGTCGTGTAGTTTTGTCTCTAGAGTGTTTTCAGAGCAATGGATGTGTTGGGCATAACAATGTAAAACTGGTCTTGGGAGAAATGGTATTGGGCAGCAGGGTGGTGTAGTGGCTGGCACGTCCGCCTCACAGCAAGAAGGTCCTGGGATTGAGTACTGGGCTTGCCTCGGGCGTTTCTGTATAGCGTGTGCCTGTTTTTCTCCTGCTTGGGTGGGATTCATCCTGGTCCTTCAGTTTCCTCCCACAGAACAAAAACATGCCTATTAAGCTACCTGGCTGTTCCAAACTGACCCTGTGTGTGTGTGTGTTGCCCTGCAATCGCCCAGAGTTGGCTAAGATAGGCTCCAACCTCTGAGCGACCCTAGTAGGATTAAGCGGCTCAACAAATGAGTGAATAAGAGAAATGGTATTATAATCTTTAATATATAAATATTATTTTAAAATAATTATATATTTTTTAATCATTTATGTATATTTATATATTTACCAGTGGACAAAGAAATATCTACAGTATAGTTTAAAAACCAAAGCAAAATGCTAACACTGCTAACACTGCTAACAATGCTACTAGCAGCCATCAACTCTCCAGATTTGCCACGAGCCAAAATACCCGTATGTTCACTGGCTCGAAAAAAAAAACAGGCAGACACCGGAAGTCGCTTCCCGGCCACCGTAGTATAGGTTACGCTTCTTAAAAAGTAAACACTAGCCTTTAAGACTTGAAGACACTTTACGACACGCGTGTTTCTGTGATGTGAATCTTCCTGCTTGCTCGCCTGGGACCAAAAAACAGTCAAAAGTGTAAGTTTTACATTTTAATCCAATTAAACAAACTGAACAGAAAAATTTCTCGCGCTGCGTACATGTCATTTAATGCCTCGTGAACGCAGCTAATGCTAGCTGGCTAGCTGCACGAGACAAAAGGTAACTAGGCTACAACTGTATAGCAGTGTACAAGATGCTGTGGAGTTCTGTTTAAAAGAAAAAAAAACATGTCAGTGCTAATTAATAAACATGTATTATTATATAGAGCACTTTACAGGGTTATTATTAGCTTTAGCTAATATCAGCTAGCTGTGTTTACTTGCGTTAACTAACTGGTTAATAACTGTTTATTACTGATATGTGATGGTTTGGTGCTTTAACGTTATGGGTTTATGATGAGTTGTTTATAAGGAATTAGCTGAAGGGACTGGATGGTTAGTTGAACATATATTTCATCTGAAATGAGTAACTGCTGATGGACAACAACCTGATGGATTGTGTGGTGAGGTGTGTACCTGCATTTAGCTTTAAAAGATTTTAGGCTCCTCATTTCTCTATTAAAATCCAACAAATAAACCATAATAATAATAATAATCCTCATTTAGGTTTTCAAAAAAGTCTAATGAGAAACCAGGATTGTTTTTTTTTTTTTTAATCTGGACTTAAAGAGATATGACCACCCATTCCAAAAATATTGCAATTTGTTTTGTTGTTGTTGTTTTGTGATCTAGAAAAGTGCCATTTAGGACCCATGAGAGAGGGAAAAGCTGTGACCAGTAACAGCACTGGGCTCGATCGCTTCTCATACTTTTCCAGCAAGTGTACAGGATACGCAACACAAAATCTTCATGTGTGATTTTGTGCATTCATTATATAACTATATTATAAATCCTGTGGTCAATAAATAAAGACACTGGGCCAACTATATCCCCCTGCAAATCAACGTCGATTCACCCGGTCACATATCTCAGCCGCCACGTTTTCCTGGCTTTCGAAGCCCCGTATGAGTTGATGGTGATGGTCACTGGTTGATTTGAGTACATGATGGGGAATACTAGCGGTTTGCATAGGATTTATTAATGACCAGTCTTATGATGCGTATCGACCCGGTTGGTACAAGTGCAGGTCACAGGTTCTCCGTGGTGTGTGGGTCCAGAACGCACACAGTGCTCCTCGCTCCATTTGATATACATAGACTAGTCTTACCTAATGCACTTTATTACAGATTTTTAAAAAAGTGATGTATGTTTGGTAAAAATGCATAAGGAAGACGAAGAGCAGCCCCATCGCTGCGATCCATTGAAAGTCTTCCCTCGATCCAGTCTTTTGTCTGGGGAGCCCACGCGGGCGGCCCACCCCTTCACCGGCAGTGGCTTTGGTCGTACCAGGGGTTGGGCGGAGCAGAGTGTATGGGGAGAGAGAAATCAGGAAAAGTCCCAGCTGTCATCCCACGGGTGGACAGAGGGAAAAAAAAGGGAGGAAAAAAGAAAGAGGGGGAAAGAGGAAGAATGGCAAAGTCCACAATGGTTATCCCAGGGGCCATCCGCTCGTTGGCTGTGGCTGGAAGGGTTTAGTCGCCGGGGCAGGGCCATCACCAGACCTTCCTTCTACGACTCTCTCTGATGAATTTCTTCGCACCCTTCCGTCATCTTCAACTCTTTTTCAAACAAACACAGACTTACTGTGAAAGTGGTTGATCTCTCCATTCTGATTGGTCAGAATTGATTAATTTTCTGTAACAGCAAAGTTTTCTTAAAGGAAGGTAACACTGAACATTTTATGAAAGTAGTCTTCAGCAGCAGTGCTTCGTAACAATCAGGAAAGTACTGTATTTAATTTTTTGGTTTCTTGTGTATAAATCAGAGGAAGCTGGAGCCAATCCAGGCTGACTTCTGATGAGAAGCAGGGTTACACCCTGAACAGGTCGGTGGTATTTTGCAGGGATAACATGTACACGAACAATCTTTCGCACTTAGATTTGCATATCTATGTAATTTAGAGTAGACATTGAATTTTATGTGCATGTCTTGGGGCTATGAAAGGAAACCAGGCACCCAGAGGAAACCCATGCAAACACCTGACAAGCGGAATTTAGTCTCTCATTAATTTCAGCAAAGACGCTGCTGAGGAAATGACTGTTCGTATATAAGTGATAACAGGAACAAACCTATTTAGCAAAAAACTTTAATGTAATGGTGACAAGTTTAAAAAAAATGCTGTCCTTTATTAGGAAATAAAACCATTTAATCATCAGCTAATTGCTTTAAGAAGGAACACCGCAGAACTTGCAGTTACATGCAAATAAGTACTGAACACATCACACCATGCCGTCGTTTATTCCTTTCCCACAGTGCACCATGTTTTTTTTTCTTTCTGTGCAGTGAGTAAACAGATTCCAGACAAAAGACCTGTTGATCATCCGAGACTAACCAGAATGAATCATGTTTGTGCAAGCTGTCTTTTGGATGAAGTGTGGAGTCGAAATGTGGAGGAATGAAAGTTATAATTATTGTTAATCTTGGCAAATTGCTCTGATACGCAGTGAACGAAGCACATCATGTTCCAGGGTATGTTGTTACGGGGGGAAAAATTGAGAATTCTAGGAAGAAGTCAGAGCAGGTATGCCTCACAGCAAGAAGGCTTCAGTTCTCAGGCTCGGGCGTATCTGTGTGGAGTTCGGACGTTTTCTGCTGTGTTTGCATGGGTTTCCTGTGGGTACACAGGTTTCCTCTCACAGTTCAAAGACATGCACATTAGACTTACTGGCTGTTCCAAATTGCGAATGGTGAAAGTGTGAATGGTTGTGTGTACGTTGCACTGCGATGGACTTGTGAGCTGTTCAGGGTGTACCTCGCCTTCGCACAGTGTTGGCTGAAAAAGGCTCCAGCCTCCCTGTGACCCTAGTAGGATTAAGCAGTTTGGCGCATGATGATGATCACTTTCGGGTAATAGTGTACCATGTTATTATTTTATATCTCGTCATCAGTCTTTGAGTGTCCTGTGGACTTGTAAAGATGATCTTGAGAGGGCCGAGGTGTTTCTGTGAGATCTGGAATGTTTTGGTCCAAACCAGTTGCACATCTGAGGGGAAGTTCAGCGTCAGGTTTCGCCACCTCCCATCCTTCCACGTGTACATGTTTGCATTGATGAACTTTATCATCTCGGGTACGAACGACTAATCATTCCGTGTCCTCCACACACAGATGGATGTGGTGTTTTTCCGCCTGCCTGGCCACAGCGACGCCGCGCTGAGGAACATGAACTCCTTACGGGAGCAGCGCCACTTCTGTGACATCACCATCACGGCCGGCGGCCGGCAGATGTTCCGGGGTCACAAAGTGGTTCTGGCTGCCGGTTCGGCTTTCCTCAGGGACCAGTTTTTACTGAACCCGTCTGCAGAGCTGCAGGTATGACTCAAGTATGGGGTTTGATGTAGACATTTGACTTGGATAAGTATCAAACTATTAAAGGTGTAGTGTGCAACATTTTGGAAGATCTGTTAGCAGAAATTAAGTACATCATCAATTAATAAGTTTTCATTCATCCATTTTCATAAAAAAAAAAAAAAAAGTCAGCGTTTTCCGAACCCCAGAATAAGGAGTTTATATCTACATGGGGGGCGGGTCCCCTCTCGTGGCGGCTGCCATCTTGCACGGACATGTTTCTACAGTAACACCAGCCCAGGATCACAGAGTTCACAGGGTTCAAAGGGCAGGCAGGGGTCAGGAATAAAATTTCTGTTGCCTGCAATCTGGAGCATCACCTCTAGATGCCGCTAGATACCTCCAAATCTCACACACTGTACCTTTAACTGTAAATGTTTTAGAAGTGAAGGGTCTTTGCTTATAAGACTGGATGAACTGTGAGCTTGTACCTTCTCTGTCCAAGCTAGCATTTATTTTGTCACTATTGCCCAATATCACGTCATCGTTTTAGCATCTTACTGCTCATGTTGTGTATTTTTTTTTCTCCATTCCATGAATAAATATAAAAAAATGTGATCCATACAAAACAGCCTTCATTTATATTATGCTTGACCAAATGAAGATGTGCCACACGGAACTTATTTTGTGTGGAAGCACCGGCGTTTTAACACTGGAGATCGGAGGTAAGGGCTATTCTTCAAAGATGCGCTATAAGAGTCTTTATTTTACTCAGTAGAAATTGTAAACCAGATAATTAAGATATGAAAACAGAACTATTAACAAATACATGGGTGTTTTGTACTCGTGCGTTTGAACTGATCACCTGAGAAACCTCTTTTCTCAATCTGATTCACTTTCCTACTTCGCTTTGGTTTGCTGTTAAGCACAAAGGAGATTGTTTTGCGCTTTAAATAAAGTTGAATTTGATGTTATGTTAAATTTGATGTTGATGAATGTTATTTTGCCTTCTGGGGTCAAATGGGTATTATCCCAAGCACTTCCATCAGAAAAACTTTAGCGCTGTAGAGCAACCTTGAGAACCAGAATGGCATGGCTTTCATTCTTGGAAATGGTATATTTGTGTTAAAATTGCCGTGGGGTCAAACGGCAGATCAATTTGTTTCCCGCCTGCCTATACTTGCGAGAGACCTCCAGAATCCGGAAGAAAGACCATGGTAGTCCCATCCACCTGTACGTATCACCCAGCTAAGTGACACCTTCGCTTAGAGACCTACAGCAAGGTGTCGGATCATTACAGAGCGATTAAGAACAGTGTTGTGTGGCAAGAAACACTTTAACCACTGAACCACCTGGAGGATTTAAACACAAGGGCAGAATTTTATACCATAAAATGAATAGAATGCAACACTATTTCATACTAATGGACACTATTAGCTGAGTAGACTGGTTCCTTTTATATCTAAGCCATGTGACTAGACAAGTATCCAATCCGGAGGATTGGACATGGACGGATGGATAAATAATTTTTATACCCCATATAATATTTATGTGTATTGAATTTCTTTTAAAAGCATGCAGTGGTATTAATATTTGTTTCTGGCTTCTGTAGCTCCTAGCTTAAGATGTGGAGAAATTCCACAGGTATGTGTCGGGATTAGCCCCCTCCTGAGGAATTTCAGTAGTCAAGGACTCACTCCCGCTGTTTTGTGCAGTACTTAAGCAGAACATGCGTCTGTAGTCCGTTGGTAATAACAAGCAGCATGCTGACCAGAAGTTCACATATTTGCCGAACCGCTTAATCCTACAAGGGTTGCGGGGAGGCTGGAGCCTATCTCAGCCAACACTGGCCAAAGTGGTACATGGCGTGGTACACCATGAACAGCTCGCAGGGCCACCACATACACAGCCATTCACGCTCACACCCACAACTAGGGTCAGTTTGGAACAGCCAGTTAGCCTAATATCAAGTCAAGTCAGTTTTATTTGTATTGCGCTTTTTACAATAGACATTGTCACAAAGCAGCTTTACATAGTAAAATAAATTAAGGAGGAATCTAAAAAATTTTTTCTACAACCCCCTACACATCCCTAATGAGCAAGCCCGTGGCGACAGTGGCAAGGAAAAACTCCCTCAGTCAACACGAGGAAGAAA
>JAOUQZ010000012.1:16265551-16284100 GCA_028564935.1 Neosilurus hyrtlii
ATCATTATTATTATTATTATTATTATTATTATTATTATTATTATTATTATTATTATTATTATTATTATTATTATTATGCAGTCCTAATTTGCAAGACTATTCACTTTAAAACGAAACTCCACGAATTTCCCGTGCGTCACTTCCGGTTCACGCCTCGCTTGTTTTCTGCAACTTCACTGACTGAGATAACACAGCTGCAGTTTGGGATGGAGAGAATAAGTGAGTTAGCAAGAGACACATTTTATTTTATTTTGGTTATATTATATATTTTTCTACTAATTTAAGTAATATAAGTTTATAGTTTTGTTTAATAGCGGTGGTGTTTACTTAGAACAGCTAAAATGACAAGCTAGCTGGCTGAACCCCAAAGGATCATTACTTCCTTTATATGTGCACTACATAGGGTGTGAGTGAACAGGATGACGCTCCCTACGTAGTGCACTATATATGTGTGTGGAAGTCGTTTGGGATTCGGTTGTTGGTTAGCTAACTTGGCTAGTTATAATAATTCATTGTGAGTTGTGTTGTGTAGAGATTTGTAGAGATTGTTGACACAGTTGGCAAGAATTAATTTAGGCATGGCTGTGTGTGTGTATGTCTGTGTCTGTGTGTCTGTGTCTGTCTGTGTGTGTGTGTAGATTTGCCAGCCCCTGGCCCTGATGACCTGCCTCTGTCCCTGCTGGAGATGGGCTGTTCAGGGAAGTTTGAGCTCCTCACACACCCACAGCCTGGTCACACACCCTTCCCACCACAGAGCACGGTGAGAACCCTTCACTCATCGGCAGGTCACTTTTATTCACCAGCAAGTGAGACACAAAGCACTGTTAAAGACACAGAAAAAAGGAACGCAATATTCCCAGCAGTTGACCTGAAACAAGGATTGGTTAGCTAAAGGTCCTGGGTTTGAGCCCTGGGCCTGGTGATATTCATTTGGAGTTTGCGTGATCTCCCATTGCATGCATGGGTTTTCTCCAGGTAATCCAGGTTAATCTCACAGTCCAAAGACATGCACATTAGGCTAATTGGCTGTTCAAAATTGCCCCAGGTGTGTATGTGAAAGATGTTATTATTATTTTTTTTTGATATACCATATATATACACACACACATACCCACAAGGGAAATTAGCCTCTGCATTTAACCCATCCAGTTTGCACACACTCAAAGCAGTGGGCAGCCACATTGCAGTGCCCAGGGAGCAGTTGGGGGTTAGGTGTCTTCATAGAGGGCACTTCAGTCGCACATTTTCCCTGCCAGTTCGAATCAAACCAACAACCTTTTCAGTCCCAAACCCTTAGAGTGCAGTCAGATTCCCCTACCCGCTGTTTGAAGGTGACACTGTTGCAGCTTGGCAGTGTTGGTGTTTGAACCCTGACCTCACCACTGCCTCTTTATTCCTTGGGGAGATGCTTAAAGAAAAATTAAGTATTCATTTGAGATGGTTCATGGTTATTTTTTTTTTCTTTCAGCTACCTCATGGACTTCCTCCGTTTAGTCTGGAGTTGAAGATGGAGGTAGAAAAACGTTTCCTGCGGGATCCCGCATGGATGCCGATACACGATACCACAGACGCCTTCCAGAAGTTTCTTAAGTATGAAGCCATGCATCCTGATAACGCTCATAGATTGAAAAGCATACATGAGTCTCTAGAGGAACTAAAATACTTGTGTTTTTAAGCATCAAAATAATATATACTTTGAATCTGTCAGACTGAGTAAAAGGGACAGACAGGTGGAGTCGTTGTTGCACTGTTCGCTGTCTCCTATGCACTCGGGACTGTCTGTGGTGAGAGATCCCACCACCGGCATGCTATTGGATTTCACAGAGGTGGAACAAAACACTCTTTGTATCTAATGTATAATCATATATTACACATAATCTACAAACACGTCTAAGAAATGAGCTATAGCTATAATTCTGTACAATGGAACAGATGTTTTTGATGCTTCTAGGCTTAATTAGTGTTTATGTTCTTTATTGTTGTTTCTCTCCATGTTTAAGGTATTACTGGAGCACACCGGCCTATCAGCGAAGAACTCTTTATCAATGCAGCGGCAGCCTGGACCTCCGTCTGAGAGTCTAAGAGGCAGCAACACCAACTACCCCTTCCTACCAGGTTTTTCCTTCATTTTCCTTACATGAACAGGATCTTCAGATAAGAGCTTGGACGGAATGACTCACTCACTCACCCCCTCGTTTGCCGAACTGCTTAATCCTATTAGGGACACTGAGTGAAGGCAGGGTACATTGTGAATAGTTCGCCAGACCATTTCCGACCACTCAACCATTCACACTCACTCACACCTAGGGTCAATTTGGAACAGAAAATAGCCTTAATGTGCATGTCTTTGGACTGTGGGAAGAAAATTGGATTACCCGGAGGAAACCCACGAAGACACGAGCACATGCAAACTCCACACAGAAACGTCCGAGCCCAAAACTCGAACCCAGGACCTTCTTGATGTGAGAGGGACATGCTAACCACTTCTGCTCTGTGCTGCCCACGTAATAACTCAGTAATTGGGCAGATGGGACCATGGTTATCAGTGATTGGTTTGGTGGGACAATGATTATCTGTGATTGGATAATTGGGACCACAGTTTTTAGTGATTGGTTGGATGTGACCACAGTTATCAGCGAGTGTTTGGATGGGACCAAGTTTATCAGAGATTGGTTGGATGAGACCACAGTTATTAGTGACTGGTTGGTCGGATGGGAGAACAATTATCAGTTATTGGACATTTGGGACCATGGTTATCAGTGATTGGTTGGATGAGGCCATAGTTATCAGTGATTGGTCAGCACAAATCAAGTGATTTCCTTGACAGGAGTTTAAGTGAACCTGCTTTGTATAAAAGCAGCTGTGACATGAGCTAAAGAGCCAGATGAAGTTCAAGTCAAATAAATAACCCGGTTACTGGTTCGTGCTAAAGGCTTGAAAAGTAAAAAAATGTAGCAAAAAGTCTTAATTTGAGGCCCTGAAGCAGTGTTTGCCCGTGAAAATGGGTCCAGACATTAGACTTAAACGGATATAATAAAAAGAAAAGTGCTTACAAATCAGATTTTCAGGAAACTTTTAATCAGATGGTTTGAATAGAACTGAAGTTCCGGTTTGATATTGTGAGATTAATATATCTATATAATCTTATAATATCTATCTATAGTTTGTTGGTAATCTTGCACCTCCTGGAATTAAATACTGATTGGGTTGTCGAGTCTTTTTAATCCGGGTTTGGGTCCTGAAACCATGAGCTGGATAAAGTAATGAGGGGTCTGGAATAATGTTTTTCAGCTGCTCATGTAACGCAGAGCTTCTGATTCATCCTCAGGTGGTATGGAGGAGCTGACGTTGGAGCAGATAAAGAAAAAGTCGGAGCTGGAGGAGGACATTGACTTTGAGACTGGTGAAAATAATCTTTTTTTTTTTTGTTTGTTTTTTAAATACTATAATGGTTTGATTCGGGTATAATGTCTGTCTCTCTCCCTCTCTCTCTTTTCCATGTCTAGATTTATTGACGGTGCCTCCGGGGTTAAAAGCCGGCATGAACTTCAGTAACAAAGGTTAAATCCATCGCTGGTTTGTACACATGTAACGTACCTCTCTCATCTTGATGATGTGTCTCATTACTCTGTATCTCTCTGAAAATACCTCAGAAACCACGAGTACGAAAGCAGAAGTGAACCTGTTGTCCCTTCTGTCTACATTTGATGATGTAATCGAACCTGTGCCTGAGGAGAAAGACAGAGACTCAGGAAGTGCGGCGGAAAACAAACTGCACAGAACGAACAGCCTTGAGGATCTGGGCATTAAGGTAAGCCGTGAATATGGTCTTATGCCTGTTCAGTCATGTCTACGTACCATGTAGCATATTGTAAGGTGAGCACACGGGTAATTGAATCCAGTACCGATATAAGGCCCGTTTGCTCCATTATTTGAGTACCCAATATAACCGACTTCTTTTACACCCTCATTAATGTGAAACGTGTCTCTGTCCAGGACACGCCGCCATCTCCTGCTCCCACCGGAGCTCCAGCACCAAGCAAGGCTGATGGAGCAATACAGAAAAGCAAGGAAGAGAAGAAGGAAAGGAAGTGGGCCGTGCCTGTGAACATTAGCGCTCCGTGTGAGGATTTCTACAAACGAATCCCCGATCCTGCATTTAAGGTACTGGTGTTGAGTGGCGCCGACGACTGATGATTAGCTCGACTACGCTTAAAGCCGCACGCAGGAATTCACTTTATGGAAAATATTATCGGTACACTGATTTGTTGTGGGGCGGCACAGTTGTTAACACGTCTGCCTCACAGCAAGAAGGTCCTGGGTTTGAATCTCGGGCTTGGTGAGGGCATTTCTGGTGGAGTTTGCCTATTCTTGTGTGTGTTTCCTCTGGGTACTCCGGTTTCCTTCCACAGTCCAAAGATAAGCACGTTAAGTCTAATTGGCTGTTCCAAATTGCTCTTACATGTGTGCGTGAATGGTTGTGTGTATGTGTGTTTGCCCTGCAATGGTCTGGCGAGCTGTTCAGGGTGTACCCCGCCTTCGATCACTGTCGGCTATAATAGGCACCAGCTTCCCTGCAACCCTAATAGGATTAAGCGGTTCAGCGAGTGAGTAAGTGAAATTTATTGTGAACCTGCAGTAATATATCAGGGATTGAATTTCTTCATGAGGAACGGAACACCTTATTTCTTAGAAACGCTGCTTTGTAAAGAGTTTATAACTGTATTATAGCTACGTACAAATATATTGCTATATCATCACATCTTTAAAGTGTAGAATAAATCACTCTTTGTGTGTGTGTGTGTTTCAGTATCCATTTGAGCTGGATGTGTTTCAGAAGCAGGCTATCCTCAGGCTCGAGGCTCACGACTCAGTCTTTGTGGCTGCTCACACCTCCGCTGGCAAGACTGTGGTGGCTGAGTATGCCATAGCGCTCTCACAAAAACACATGACCAGGTTTGTGTGTGTGTGTGTGTGTGTCAAATAAAAACCCATTTTATTACAATCCATTTTCATCCATCTTTATCAAGGGTCTGAATCTCCATTAAAAAATTCACTGGGATAAAAGGGATAAATGTTAATGGAGGATGATGATGATGATGATGATGATGATGTATTCCTTTCCTCTCAGAACCATCTACACGTCTCCCATTAAAGCTTTGTCCAATCAGAAATTCCGTGACTTTAAGACCACATTTGGTGACGTTGGGCTTTTAACCGGAGATGTTCAGCTAAACCCGGAGGCGTCTTGTCTCATCATGACCACTGAAATACTGAGGTAATAAAGCAACCATCAATTCTCTCTCTCTCTCTCTCTCTCTCTCTCTCTCTCTCTCTGTCTCTCTCTGTAGTTTTCTCTCTTTGTCTTTCTATGTCTTTCTTTTCCTCTGTCTTTCTCTCTTTCATTCTCTCTATCTATGTCTTTCTCTCTTTCATTCTCTCTCTCTATCTATATGTCTTTCTCTCTTTCATTCTCTTTGTGTCTTTCTATCTATCTGTCTTTCTCTTTCTTTCTCTCGTTCTCTCTGCGTCTTTCTATCTGGCTTTTGCTTTCTCTGTCTTTCTCTCTGTCTTTCTATATATCTGTCTTTCTCTCTGTCTCTTGCCCTCTCTCTGTGCTTTTCTCTGTCTGTTTCTATCTCTCTCTTCATTTCTCATTCCCTGTCTCTCTGTCTTTGTCTCCCCCTCCCTGTCTGTGCTTTTTCTGTGTCTTTCTCTGTGTTTGTCTCTCTGCTGCTCACACTTTCTCATGGTCCTCTCTCTCTCTCTCTCTCTCTCTCTCTCTCTGTCTCTGTTTGTCTCCATGTCACTCTCTCTCTCCTTGTCTTTCTATTTCTCTGTCTCTCTTTTGTTCTATGTACCTGTATGTGCCGCTCTCTCTTTCTCTTTCTCAGGTCGATGCTGTATAACGGGTCAGAGGTCATCCGGGACCTGGAGTGGGTTATATTCGACGAGGTTCATTACATTAACGATGCGGAGGTGAGGAGTGCTTGAATGCGTGGTCTGGTTTAGTCTCTGTTTGGAAACATTTTTAATATAACATAATAAAGAAGGTCTTTAATCTCAGGTGATGTTTAGTTCTGTTAATGAGCCTCCGAGTCTTTTTGTGTTCTCTGTTTCAGCGAGGTGTCGTGTGGGAGGAAGTGCTCATCATGCTCCCTGAACATGTCAGCATCATCTTGCTCAGTGCTACAGTCCCCAATGCAGTAGAGTTCAGCGAATGGATCGGGTATGTGCCATCATCTAAAGCTTTTGGACTGACGGTCATCTTAATCTTTCTATAAAATTAATATCAAATTATAAACCATTATTAAAATGATTAGAGTGAAAGAAATGTTTATGTTTTCTCTTACACCTTATGACTCGTGGTTATTTGGTAGGCGTATCAAAAAGAGGCCAATCTACGTGATCAGTACGATGAAGAGGCCGGTCCCTCTGGAGCATTACCTCTACACAGGAAACAGCACCAAGACTCAAAAGGAGCTCTTCCTCCTGCTGGATGCTACTGGAGCATTCCTCACTAAAGGGTAAATCTAGGAGACTCGTCATAATAAGATGCAGTCAGACAGTTTTAACCGCCCAGACTCTGAGTGATCACTGAGTATTATAGAAGGTGTTCATCTTCATCAGTGTGAAAATAAACATACAGCGATGATGGTTTGAGTCACGAGGCTTGTAGCTGTTGCGTTGTAGGTGCAGATAATGATACATTATTGTAATACATTATATATTCCAGAGCTGTAGATGGTTTTAATGCATATTACTGAAGAGCAAGATTCATATGGAGCTACAGGTAGACCTCTCAGCTTAGAAGTCTGAACTGAATAGAGTTCGAGAGGTGATCTGCAAAGAACGTTAACGTATTCGGTAACCAGATGTGCGGGTTATACTGAGTAATTTATTTTTCCCGGGAAATACAGTAAGAAGCGTGTGTGTGTGTTTTAGATACTATGCAGCTGTGGAGGCCAAAAAGGAGCGCACAAGTAAACATGCCCAGTCTTTTGGTACAAAGAAGGCGTCACAGAACACCACACCCAGTCAGGTCTGTTATTAACATTAACAACATTATTATTATTATTATTATTATTATTATTATTATTATTTTATTCTATTGATGGTGATATTAATAGAAATAACAATAATAACAATGTGTCTCATTTAAAAATTTATATAATTAACAAATATAATAATTTTATTAATATTGGCTATTATTAATACTAATTTCTTTATTAATTAAATACATTATTATTATTAACAGCAATAATAGTAATAATAAAATAGATGATTACATTGCTATCAATAATAATATTAATAATAATAATAATAACAGTGTTAATTTTATATTTTATTATTTATAGATTTTATATTAAAACTTATAAGTGAACAATACTAAATTATTAGTAATTACTTTAGTTAACTAATTTGTTCAAATATTATTGATTAATTACCAAATCCATAATCATTTCTATTGTTATTTTTAATTGTGGTATTATTGTTTTTTTTACATTAACAACAATAATAATAATAATAATAATAATAATAATAATAGCCCTGCAATGGCCTAGTGAGCTGTCCAGGGTGTATTCTGCCCACGCCCAGAGTCGGCTGAGATGGGCGCCAGCCTCCTCGCGACCTTAATTGGGATTAAGGGGCGTAGAAAATAAATGAAAGAATAATAATAAGAGGAAAAAAATCTTTTAGAGTACATATTTAGAGAGCTATTTACTTTTTGTTATGAGAGAGTCTCTTTAAAGCCTATTTTCTCAGGGCTGTTTATCAGACACTCACTCCATCTGTGAGATGAACAATTTGACAAACACTAAGTTTTTTTGTTGTTGTTTTTTGTTTTTGTTTTTTTAGGATAACATTTGTACATTTATTTGTTTAAACCTTAATTTAAATGCTAATTAACTTTTGTAGAAAATGATCCTGGGTTTACACTGGGGCCATGATGTGAGAGAATTGTAAAGAGCGTGTGGGATTGTGGGATTGAATCTTGATGATCTTGAGGGAACTTCAGCAGAATCGTAATTATTACAATTTATTACAGTTTGACCTTGATCGTGATAGAGCATGGGAATCATAGTAGAGCATAGTAGACCTTAACAGAGTGTAACAGACCTTGATGCTCCATCATAGGGGTTCTTGATGAACTTGGAAACACGATTCCTTTAGGTTTCATTTCTTGGATGCACCCTACCTCCTTTTTATACCCCAGTCGTGCTCCAAGCGGGCTCATAAATCATGGAGCTCCACGCTTATTTTAATGGTGGAGATCGTGGACATTGTGGCCCAGTGTAAACCTAGGGTAAGTTATTGATTGGCTTAACTAGGGGAGATCTATTCTCATCTGCATCAAAAGCTCACTCACTCACCTCTCTTCCTCACTCGTATTTAGCAGATCCTAGATGTCTCCACTAGGTTGCGCTCATATTCAAGTGTTTGTACAGTATGCGTTCATGTATTTGAGGATGTGATGAATGCACTTATGTTTGTACTTGTATGTGTGAATGAAGTAAAAGTGTGTGTGTTTGTGTGCGTACCAGGACCGGGCCGTGTGGCAGACGCTGCTTCATTTCCTGTCAGAAAGGCAGCAGACTCCGGTAGTGGCGTTCACCTTCTCACGTACACGATGTGACGACAATGCTCGCTCGCTCACTTCTCTGGACCTGACCAGCTCGGTGGAGAAGAACGAGATCCACTCCTTCTTCCAGAAGAGTCTGAGCAGGCTGAGAGGAGGAGATCGACAGCTGCCTCAAGTAACAACGACCTGCTCTCCTTTCAGATGCACATTTGTGTTATGATTTATTTCATTAGTAAACAAGCACTATTACATATGTTCATGATCATCATCGTGTTGAGTGCTTTTTCCACTTCATGCCTCATATCATTTACTGAAGGACCAGATGATGCATGCAGAGCACTATCCTGCTCAGTGGTGCGTGTCTGAATCCGGGTAATTAACCACACATATTTTATACAGTGTTTTGGTTTAATGGAGCGTTCTGGTGATATGGATTGCTTAAGAGGGGGAATGAAGCAGGGAGGAAAAACACCCTTGTGAGTTTGTAGTAGCATATAAGCCAGCTCTATAAGAAATATATGAGGCAGAAGTGTTTGTGGAAAAGGTTAAAGATTTGCCATCCTGCACCTGGGGGTTGTTTGTAATCTGGATGTCCAGTTTTGTTTTGTTTTTTTTTAATTTTTGTCTCTTTATTGTATCCCCTACGAAGCGTAGGAGAAACTGTTTTCATGTGGTGGCCTCATCCGCCGCCACCGCAGACACTTTTTGGTAACGCTCTAGCGGTGCCTGCTCTTTATGGATTTATTTTATATTTATGTTGAATGGTCTCAATGGCACGCCCTACCAGCCTAACGAAACCGGGTCACCTTGACCTATTTTTCAAGGTCACAGAAGTCAGTCCATCAAAACTGGCTGTTAATACTCTAGAGGGTGCAGGTGACTCTAACAAGAACACATTTGAAGTTTTTTAAATAGGCAGAGTGTGTGTGTGTGTGTGTGTGTGTGTGTGTGTGTGTGTGTGTTTAAATATCGAGATTTCACTGTGTGTTTTATTTTATATTCAAGACACATTAACATCCTTCATCAGTTATTATTATTATGTTTGGATATAAATAAGCAGCAGTAGATTATCATACTGATACTTGGTCTATAAAAGATGTTTTTGTTTCTCTGTGGTTCTCAGATCCTGGTGATGAGAGATTTACTGAAGAGAGGCATCGCCGTGCACCACAGCGGCATCCTGCCGATCCTAAAGGAGGTCATCGAAATGCTTTTCTCAAAAGGCCTTGTAAAAGTACGTCTAAAATAATGTAGGCTTCATTTCAGTGTAGTGTGTCCAACAAATCAAATATGTGAGACTGATACAGATTTGTCCCATTCTATCATGTCTATGCATCGTCTCAGGTATCAAACTATCACAGTGTAAAACATAAAAAAATTCTTTTTGTCTGGTATTATTATTATTATTTTTATTTTTAATAAAAGTAAAGTGTGTACTTAAAAAGCATTATATGTACATTTTAATGACTGGTAAACAGGTGTGTATATACTTTATTTATTTATATCTAACAGTAGCTTGGACAGTATTTCTCGCTATCAAGGCAAATTCCAAGGGTCTTTTGTTGTTATTGTTGTTGTTGTAGTATTTATTGTTGCTATAGTAACAGCTTACCCAGGAACGTTTATAGTGGTCCTCAAATAGTAGGAAAAATATACTAACTTGAATCGCAAACCTTCACCCAGCCTGAAAAAAAAATTTAGAAATACTCAGCACTTCTTGCTGAGCCTGCTGTAATAATAAACTTCAGAACTCTCTGACAGTGTTAAAGAAACTTTAAAGAATTCCTGGATCTCCAAAATCTGGGACTAGGGTTTACTCCGACAGTCCAAAGACATGTATATTAGGCTAATTGGCTGTTCCAAATTTCCCCTTGGTGTGTGTATTGGGGTGAATGGTGGTGTGTGTTGGCCCTACGGTGGTCTGCTGGCCTATTCATGGTGTGTCCTGCCTTTAACCAGTATCAGCTGAGATAGGCTCCAGCCTCCCCGTGGTTTGGTAAATGAGTGAGTGTTATTTTTGGTGTGGTTTTAGAGGAATTAAACGCTACAGGATGTGCAGATGTAATGTTATAGACAAATAATTAACTTGCAGATGGCAAGTCCGACAGCACGCCTCCTGGTGTTTTATTATTTGCATAATATAGAAGAATTAACAAAAGTCCAGTATACTGTACATGTCTTCTTTTATTATGGTAATTATTATGCCCAGTTATGGTTGGGAAGATGTGCAGTTTTTGATGGAACGTTTGAATGAGAATTTTAATATCAGGTGACCTTTGTGCGGTACAAAAGCTTCTGGGGATTAGCTATAACTAGCGCCGCGATAAATGTAGGATACCAGGTCTTCACTCATCCACCGATTCATTAATCGAGTGCATACAGATGATCACAGAAATGTTTTCTCTCTCTCTCCCTCTCTCATGTAGGTTCTATTCGCCACCGAGACTTTTGCGATGGGGGTAAACATGCCGGCCAGAACAGTGGTGTTTGACAGCATCCGCAAACATGATGGAACTGGATTCAGAAACCTTCATCCTGGTAAAAAAATTAAAACAAAAATAATTAAATTAATAGTACCCCTTTTATCTGGTGTCCTTCCAGATTCTTTGTACTACTCTCCTGATGGAACTACAGTCAGCTCCAGAATCATTGTGCGAATGGTGGAACGAGAGCTCGCTCACTGTCACTCATTTGCCAAACTTTTATACTACTATTAGGGGTGGTTGGAGAGGCTGGAGCCTATCTCATCCAGCACAGGGCAAAGGAGAGGCACACCATGAATAGCTTGCACGACCAACACACACGACCATTCACACATATATCTACATCTAGAGGCAAATTGGAACCACCAGTTTGCCTACTGTGCATGTTTTTGGACTGTGGAAGGAAACGGATGTATCTGGAGGAAACCCACACAAGCACAGGGGGAACATACAAACCCCACATGGAAATCCAGAACCCAGGACCATCTTGCTGTAATCCTAATTTTGGTTGCGGGGAGGCTGGCACCCATCTCCGCCGACTCTGGGATTAAGCGGGGTTCACCCTGAACAGCTAGCCAGGCCATCGCAAGGTGACACACATACAACCATTCACACATACAACTCTCACACCTTGGGGCAAGTTGGAACCGCCATTTAGCCTACTGTGCATGTTTTTGGACTGTGGGAGGAAACCAGAGTACCCGGAAGAAACCCATATACAAGCAAGGGGAGATTTCACTCAGAAACACCCCGTGCCCGTGAATCGAACCCGAGACCTTCTTGCTGTGAGCTGATTGTGCTGAGCACTGCGCCGCCGTGCCGCCGTAAAATATTATACTAGTAACAAAATTATTGGCCATTAAGCCGTGCCGATGTAACTGCAGAGTCGGTAATGTTTCATAACACTGAAGAATACAAGGCGATTAATCTAAGATCATTCATCACTACAGATTATTTCCATATCCTCTGTTCTCTCAGATCTTGTGAATTTTCTTTTTAGCTGAGGAACTGCAATGTCCTTGATGAATGAACTTCAGATCCATTTTATTGTACCCTGTGGTTCCCTATCAATAAGGGTGCCGGTAATTCTAGGCATTATGTGTGTGGAAGAATTCATTGCCTGTCAGTCTGTTCCTGTTTTTCATTATTATTTATTATAACAGTATTTTAACGGAGACTGAATTGATGCTCATTAGTGTCAGTGATTGCGCAGCTCATTTGATTTCGCCACAGAATAGCGAGCCACAGAGAACGGGCAACACGATTATCTGTAAACGAGACAGATGTCTAATGTAAATTCCCTTCATCGGATGCTTTATGAAATACTACAGGACGGCTTTGATGTTCCTCTGTGTTTGTGCTGAGTGGGTGTAATAGCTTTGCGTAGATGAGTATAATCACGATGTTCATGATGATCAGTGAGAGGAGCAACATCCGAAATGACACAGACCTAATTCCTTTGTTTAGCATTTAAACTAAAATGTTTTGGAATGAATTAATACATAAATGAGCAAGGTGAGATATTCATAAACCAAAAATTATTGTTAAGAGAGGGGAGAGACAGTAATTCAAATTCAAATTTTTTCGTGACATACAAAATCATATACAGTGCAATATGTAGCGAAATGCTTAGTATGACTGTCCTAAAATCTGAAGAATAAGCTGTCAGTAACAAGAAGAAAAGAACAATAACTAAATCTGTTTAAAGGACTATATAGTTAAAGGTCATTATAAATATAAAAATACAAAATAGAAAATAAAATATAAAATAAAATTTAGGATACAAAAATATATAAGATGAAAGGCCACGCCTACCTTAATGTGACTGACAGAAGCAGAGGCTGAACCTCCTTCACTGTGATTCTCATTTCTCAGAAGCCATGCCTCCTTTATTATAATTGCATTCACAGAGGCCACACCTCTTGCACTTGTGTCGGGTGTGGAGGCCACACCTTCTTTATCTTCTTTAGTTTGACTGACAGACACAGGGCCATGCCTCCTTGTAAGAATTAATAGCCACAGACGCCACACTGCCTTCATTCTGACTGACGGAAGCAGAGGCCACACTTCCTTCATTCTGACTGACGGAAGCAGAGGCCACACCTACTTCATTCTGACTGACAGAAGCAGAGGCCACACCTCCTTCATTTTGACTGATGGGCCAAACCTTCATTCTGACTGATGGAAGCAGAGGCCACACCTCCTTCATTCTGACTGACAAAAACAGAGGCCACACCTCCTTCATTCTGACTGATGGAAGCAGAGGCCACACCTCCTTCATTCTGACTGACGGGCCACAGCTCCTTCATTCTGACTGACAGAAACAGAGGCCACACCTCCTTCATTCTGACTGATGGAAGCAGAGGCCACACCTCCTTCATTTTGACTGACAAGCCAAACCTCGTTCATTCTGACTGACAAAAACAGAGGCCACACCTCCTTCATTCTGACTGACAGAAATAGTGGCCATGTCTCCTTAACTGTGGCAGATATTCTCCATGATGACTGTCACAGAAGCCACACCTACTAAACTGAAACTGAGAGTGCAGAGGCCACGCCTCTTTCACTGTGTCTCTCGCAGAGGCCACTTCTTTAGCAAAACTGACAAAATCAAACTCCACACTTTCTATATTGTGACTGTTGTACCCCAGAAGCCATGTCTTCTTTGCGATGATAGTCACAGAGGCCACGCCTACTATACCAAAACTGATATGCACAGAGACCACACCTCTCACTGTAGCTGGCGCCAATGCCACACCTACATCATGACTGGCAGAAGCTCAGGCCATGACTCTTTCAGTGACTGATATTATGCAGAAGCAATGCCTCCTTTATAACGAATAACAATTAGGGTGGCCACACCTCCTTTACTGTGATTGACAGACGCTGTTTTGCATCAAATGTGTCAAGTCTTGATCCTGTCATTTACTTTTGCCTAAACTGTTAAATGAATAATAAACGCTAACGAGAGTAATCTCAGCCCAAAAACAATTCATACACACTAAGAGAGATTGTGTGTGTGTGTGTGTGTGTGTGTGTGTGCAGGAGAGTACATACAGATGGCGGGGAGAGCAGGCAGAAGAGGACTGGATGCTACAGGTACAGTCATCATCCTCTGCAAGACTGGAGTTCACGAAATGGCCGAGCTGCACACCATGATGCTGGTGGGTTCTGAATCTGAGCTCCTCTGTCACCTGTCTTATTTTAGTCGTGTGTTTTTTTGGAACGGGTCGTACAAGCAGTACTTATAGATAAGTGATATCTATTCAGATTTGATGTAAAGCAGCTGTTAGTATCCAGATTAGTGGTGTGAAGAAAAAGAATTTGTATCCGAAACAATTTCTAGCAGCTCTCTCTCTCTCACTCACTCTCTCCCCTATGTCTCTCTTGCACACTCTCCGTCTCCTTCACTCACCCTTTCTCACTCTTTCTCTCTCTCTCTCTCTCTGTCTCTCTTACACTTCCTGTCTGTCTGTCTCTCTCACTGTCTCTCCTGCTCACTCTCTCTCTCTCTCTCTCCCTGTTTGTCTCCATCACTCTCTTCCCACTCACTTTCTCTCTCTCTCTCGCTCACTCTCTCTGTCTCTTTTCCTGTCTCTCTCCCTCTCTCTCTCTCTCTCACTCACTTTCTCTCACTAACTCTCTCTGTCTCTCTACCTGTATGTCTCTCTGATTTGTTTATTTCCAAAACCATTTAATCCCACTAGGGTCGCGGGGGGAGATGGAGCCTATCTCAGCCAAGTCTGGTTGATTGCCATTTCATCGCAACCATTACACTGAGAAGTGTTCACATTGTCAGAGATTGATTACTGAGTTATTGAATTGAATTATGGTGTGTGTTGTTTGTGATGGTTTGACTCGGACGATGTGAGTACAGTGCCATAGCATCATATTGTAGTCTGGAATCCATCTTATGAAGAGAGTCATAAATTTAAATGATGATGCATTACATCTGCTCTCAATAGGCCTCTGTATCCCCTCCCAATAGGGTTAGATTTCTAAAGTGGGATTACGGAGGAAAGAAAGCTCGCCATAGCTGCCAGGATTCACTGATATAAAGTATGTTGTGCCAGATGTATTACATAACCAAGGATTTTAAAACGTAAGCGCTTGTGCAGTCTGTTCCTGCACGTTTGTGTTTGGGGGTTTTTCTCTGGATCTTCTCAGAATGTTAATTAGCACTGTGATACCGATGGTTCCAGAGGCTCGTGCCGGCTCGCTGCTCCATGGCAACAGCATCATTGATGACTGAGGGATGTAATTACTCACAGCGGGTCGTGAAGAAAGCTGTGATTTCCATCAAACCCATTTTATGTTATTTTTCACAGTTCAGAAATAACGCTATAATAATACCAATAATAATAAAAATACAAGCTGATGCAAAACGTAGCTAACGCACGAATGCAGCTGTTTGTCCACATCTGTGCTATTAACCGTGATGTGCGCCGTCTTCTATATTACACATACACAGTTTCATTCTTCACGCGCGTGATGGAAAGCCTTCTCTCATCCCCGCAGGGAAAACCGACGTTGCTGCAGTCCCAGTTCAGGCTGACCTACACCATGATCCTCAACCTGCTGCGGGTCGAAGCCCTTAGAGTCACCGACATGATGCGCAGGAGCTTCTCCGAGAGCCACAGAGACACACAGGTGGATATTTTTCCCAGCATCCTTTGTTCTTCAAAGCAGTTTTGTAAAATACCAGAGATTTTACTGTGGGTAGTTTTTGCAATGTTACATAAAGGAAATCGTTGTTTCTGTTTCTCTTTCTTTTTATGTGTTTGTCTTTTTGTCTCACACTTTCCCTCCTCGTCACTCTGTGTGAAACTCTCTTTTTGTGTATCTGTCTCTCTCTTTGTCTGTCTGTGTCTCTTTCTCATTGTGTTTCTCTGTCTGTTTCTGTGTATGTGTGTCGGTATCTCACTCTCTCTGTCACTCACTCACTCTTTCTCACTCGGTCTCATTGTCTGTGTGTTTTTGTCTCTCTATCTCTCCCTGTGTCACTTTCTTTGTGTGTGGTTCTATCTGTCTCTTTCTGTGTGTCTCTCTGCTTCTCTGTGCATGTCTCTGTGTGTGTGTCTCTATGTCTCTCTGTGTCCTTTTATTTGTGTATGTCTCGCTGTGTCTCTCTGTCTCTTTCCCTCTGTGTCTCTCTGTCTCTATGTGTCTCGCTGTGCCTCTCTGTCTCTTTCTCTATGTGTGTTTGTGTGTCTGTCTGTCTCTTGCTCTGTGTGTGTCTCTATATGTCTCTTTATTTATGTGTCTCGCTGTTCCTCTCTCTTTCTGTGTGTGTGTCGTGTCTTTCTGTGTGTGTCTCTCTATGTCTCTCTGTCTCTTTATTTGTGATGGTCTCGCTGTGGCTCTCTGTCTCTTTCTCTGTGTGTGTCTATTTGTGCCTCACTGTGTCTCGCTGTCTCTGTGTGTGTGTCTCTATGTCTCTCTGTGTCTCTTTATTTGTGTATGTCTTGTGTCTTCTGTGTGTCTCTCTGTGTCTCACGGTGTCTCTCTGTCTCTTTCTCTGTGTCTCTCTATGTCACTCTTATTCTTTCTCTGTGTGTCTTTCTGTGTGTGTGTCTCTGTCTCTATCTCCCTCTGCCTCCCTCTGTGCGGGTGTGTGTGTCTATGTGTCTGTTGCTTTCTCTCACTGTGTATCTCTCTCTCTGTCTCTGTGTCATTTTCCTGTGTGTCTTTCTTTCTCTGTGTTACTCTGTCTATGTCTCTCTTTCTCTGTGTCATTCTGTTTGTCTGTCTCTGCCCAACACCCCTCCAGGCCACTGAGAAGAGGATATCGGAGTTGAAATCTGAGCTTTCCTCTCTGCCACCTCTTGACACAGAGGGTCAGTTATCTGATCTGCTCTCCTATTACCACACACTGACAGAGCTACGCATTACAACTGAAGCCCTGCAGGTACGCTCACACACACACACAGTCACACACTCACAACCACCACCACCACCACCACTAGTACTACAGACCTGCATGTACTGTCTATAATTTATAAGTCACTGTAATCCCAAAACTGACTACTTTTAGTTTTATTGAGGTACACTAATCAGTATTTTGAAATCTTTTGTATATTCGTACATGAGTAAAGATGTGTGTTTGTCACTCCCAATGTCTCAGCAAGCAGTGATGGAGTCCGTGAATGGAATGAAGGCCCTGACTGTGGGAAGGGTCGTCATAGTCAACAACCCTCAGCACTTCAACGCCCTGGCTGTTCTTTTACAGGTTCGTGTGTGAAGGTTGGATCGCTGGATTTTTTTATTGCCACAGTGTAGTGGCTGAATGTTTAATGGAAGTCATTCTGCTACCTTCAGGTGTCTACTGATTCGGTGAATCGAACGTTTACTGCCCTTATCATTTGCGAGAAAGGAAATGAAGAAGCAACAGGAAGTGTTCAGAACAATCGGGTGTTCACACACCTTCACAACCTCAGCCTTTTCATCCCAGAGGGTCAGTCACATACATCACCACCTCACACTATATGAAAAATAGGATCTATATTGTTGTGTGTCTGTGTGTGTGTGCATTTAGGTCCCTGCAGTCACACAGTGCAGAAACTGAAGCTGCAGGACATCTCAGCCATCACAGTTAAGACCCTGAAGGTTATTCCAGAGAGAATTATTGATAACTATAACAAGAGACAGCAGCCTCGCTTCAGGTGAACGAGCACCTCTCTCGTCTCCGCTCCCACTTCTTTTACATTCTCAGCTCTTTTTATAATCAACCGTCCCTCCTTCCCTGCCAGACTGGATCCACCTGGTCAGGCCATTTCCACTGCAACTCAGGAGCTCCTGCGATTGGCAGAGGCCAACCCGGACGGCATCGCAACCCTTGACCCTGTAAATGACCTCCACTTGAAAGGGGTGGATGTGGTGGAGGGTGTGATGAGGCAGCGAGTCCTTCAGGACAGCCTCAAAGACTTCCACTGTATCCACTCACCCACCTTCACAGAGCAGGTATGGCTGGTTCTTCAGTTCTTTAACTGTCTCACCCATTTCCTATTTCACCCTTTACCTGCCTCACCCTTTACATGTCTCACCCTTTATCTGAATCACTCCTTACCTGCTATCTCAACCTTTACCTCTCCCACCCTTTACCTCTCCCACCTTTTACCTGGCTCACCCTTTACATGTCTCACCCTTTACCTCTCCCACCCTTTACATGTCTCACCCTTTGTCTGAATCACTCCTTACCTGCTATCTCAACCTTTACCCCTCCCACCTTTTACCTGGCTCACCTTTACATGTCTCACCCTTTACATGTCTCACTCTTTATCTGAATCACTCCTTACCTGCTATCTCAACCTTTACCCCTCCCACCTTTTACCTGGCTCACCTTTACATGTCTCACCCTTTACATGTCTCACTCTTTATCTGAATCACTCCTTACCTGCTATCTCAACCTTTACCTCTCCCACCTTTTACCTGGCTCACCCTTTACATGTCTCACCCTTTACCTCTCCCACCCTTTACATGTCT
>JAOUQZ010000012.1:16284575-16306831 GCA_028564935.1 Neosilurus hyrtlii
CGATCTATATATAATTATTTTATAATATTCCAAAATATTCCACTATATATATATATATATATATATATATATAGTGGAATATTTTAGTTATTACATGTCCTAGCTTTTTAGGAAGCAGGGGTCTGTAACCCAACCTCTGCCCCCATAATCCCAATCCAAGTACCAGCCAGACCCGAATCTGCTTAGCTGTGCCCAATAAGCAGGTCTAGATGTTTATAGGAAATCCTTCATGCGTCCATTCAAGCTGCTGCACAACTTTGCATTGTTATAAAAACTGGATTATAATAGCTAATCCTTCTGGCCCCAGCTGCCATCCCTTCAGTCTTGGTGCATAAGTGGCTAATGTCTCCTAAGCTGATATTAATGGCATCCAGACTCCAGCGTTGAAGGAATGAGATTAAACTCATCTCCCACCACTAATTTGAATTTAGTCATATGTTTAGTCAGAAAAGTGTATTCCATGACTGAATGGATTGTCTAACAGCAGCTCCTTTTTCCTTCTCAGTTTGCACGTGTGCAGGAGCGGATGAAACTGCAGGAAGAGTTGGATAAACTGCTGTTCTTCATCTCAGATCAGTCACTTACTCTGCTGCCGGAGTACCACCAGAGGATTAAGGTCAGTCCCCGTTATGCTATTGGCAATACCGCGGTTACCTGGCTCTTACACAATTTCCTCTGGGATCAATAAAGTATCCTGGTTCTGATTCCCGTTACTTATGACTGTGTTACAGTCCGGTGTGATGATTTTTTTTTTGAAGGGGGATTTTTTTTCTCCCCTGATTTAGTCATGGGTAATTCCCACCCATCAAATATGGCCTCCCTATCACGTGACCACCACCAACCTGGTCGGGGTATAAACAAGCACGAGTCTCCTCTGTGATATGTGATGCTGCCACCCGTAGTTTATCGAGCTGCTGCGCATGTATATTTAGGAGCAGCCCAGCACACTCGGAGGGGAAGTGCTAACCGCCCCTTAAATGCATGCGCTCACAGACACCCATGGTTGACTGGTGATTGCTTTGAGTAACAGGGAGGTGAGTGTATGTCATCCCTCCCTCCGGTGAAAACTTGGCCAATTAGCTCCTAAGGACTCCTGGTCGTGGATGGATGCGTGCCATCAATCTGGGTTCCAGTTCTTGATGCTTTAAATGAAAAAAAAGTTGCTTTTCTGTAAATTATAAATGTGTTCTCATTTAAATAAAATATTGTTGCATTTCTTCTCCCATGAATTTCCGGCTGTGTAAATAATAACACTATAGAAGTCTTCCTAGTGCACAGAACCCAGTAGAAGGTGAAAAATTAACCTTTTTTGTGTAAAAGTGATATAATTATTAAAACAAATAGTTGTAGTTAATGCATGATTATTTGTGTACTTTCAGGAAATGCAATAGCACCATGTAGTTTTATGTAATGTATTGTACATTTCTTGATATTAATATTTTTGGTGTTCTGATCCTCAGGTCCTGGAGACTCTGAACTACATCGACGGTAGCGGAGCGGTGCAGCTGAAGGGTCGGGTAGCATGTCAGATCAGCAGTCATGAGCTCCTGCTCACAGAGCTGCTGTTTGAGAACACGCTAAGCCCTCTAGCCCCAGAGGAGAGCGCCGCCCTGCTGTCCTGCCTCGTTTTCACACAGAACACTCAGATAGAACCACACATCCCTAATACAATCCAAGAGGTATTGCACAGCACTCTGGGTGTAAGCACGCATAGCACTGCTACTGTTAAACTTTATTTCAGGTCTTAAAGTTTCTCTCTTTGTCGATCACTCTAAGAGTCTTTGTAATAGAGGAATGTGCTTACAAACCATCAGCCATTACATTATAACTGTTTGTTACAGTTGTGTACAGTTGGTTTGCCAAGCAGGATTGGGCAGACACTATCAACCAAATATCTATGAAACTTGGGGGAAGGATGTAGCATGGGCCATTAAAGAACCCATTAACTTTTGGCACACATTTATGAATTTGGATCACTTTTGTCCTCAAGGCCAAACAAGGCTTCACCTCTTAATATCCAGTAGATGGCAGAATCTTGTGTCCTAGTGTTTGTAAGCTGCAAAATTTGAAACAGGATGGGTGCCATCTTGGTGAGACCTCTTGAGAGGAATTAAAATATGGGGAAAATGGAAATAATTACACCTGAGATATACACTTCATTCCAAATTAATGATTTTCCGCCCAATTTCTGCTATAAGGAGCTGTTTAAATATACACACATTATATATATATAGGGCCACATATCTGCTGAGCTCCACGCACACACACACACACTCTTCTCAGCTGTGGAACATGAACAAGTTTATAAGTGGGCCTGAGTCGACACGTAGAAGCGCTCTGACCTTGAGTTTTAATATTTTGAGCTCTAACATCTTGAATATGTCTTGTTTCCCCTCAAACAGGCGATCGATCGGGTTCTGTGTGTGGCTCAGCGTATTGGGGAGCTACAGCGCGACTGCGGCCTTGCTCAGACCTGCGAAGACTTTGTGTCCCAGTTTAAGTTTGGCCTGACTGAGGTGGTGTACTGCTGGGCCAGAGGAATGGTGAGGACTGACCCAAAAACCCACACAAATTTGCAATTGCATGGCTCCTGTATCACTGAGACACACTGGCCTTGTTTCTATGAGGAACCTTTTAGTGCTTTATAGGAATTTAACTGGATTGTAATTAAAGAATGAAACATTGAGGGGAGTGCTGTTATATTAAAAGAAAATGATAGGAATGTCTTCCAAACTTTTCTGTTATGCTGTAAATATGTATATTTTCATTATCAGGTGGTTTTTACTTACATTTTTCAAGTTACAATCTGCTAAAAAGCATTCGATAATTTACAGTAGCCTATTTGAAAAGGCCACCATCTGTCGTCCGTTTTGCGAGAATAGGACGTGGACGAGTCAGTTCCAATAAGGTAGAGGTTAATCTGCACATATTACTACATTACATTTACATCAACACATGGTACATCCCTCACTGTGTTTCATGCACAGCACTGTTTCTTCAGCGTCACTCATGTCCCACTTTTCGCAGTACAATGGCTCCTCCCACGAATAAAGTGGCTGTGGATCGAACGAGAAGCAACAATTCCTGTTATTGCTTACGGTGTAGCATGTATAAATGACTGGTGGAGCGAACATGTGCATTCACTGACCTTTCACATGGCACCAACTGGTATATATGATGTCAGATCCTTGTTGTTGTATAAAGGGCCTAACATTTAGGTTACGTTATCTGAATGACGTGTTTACGCTAATGCTAATAGTAACATTTCTACTGTCACGACATTAGTTACCATTTCGTTACTGGAGAAATTCGAGTTTATAAACATACCTCTTCCGAGTCTTCAGACACACACATGCTCTGTCTGAGTTGAAGATGAAGTTGAACTTCTAATGATCTGATTAGATCCCGGTGTTAGACCTACTGGAAAGTTCCTGTCTATGTAATTGTAATGACGATCGTAATATTATTATATTTATTTATTCATTCATTTTCTATGCCGCTTAATCCTAATTAGGGTCGCAGGGAGGCTGGCACCTGTCTCAGCAGACTCGGGTTGAGGGCAGGGTGCACACTGGACAGCTCGCTAGGCCATCGCAGGGTCAACATATACACAACGTTCACACTCACACCTAGGAGTGATTTGAAACAGCCAATTAGCCTACTGTGCAAATTTATGGACTGTGGGAAGAAACCAGAGTACCCGGAGGAAACCCACGAGCCCGGAAATCGAACCCGGGAGCTTCTTGCTGTGAGGCGGACGTGCTAACCACTGCACGCCTCTCTCTCTCTCCTCCTCATTTAAAGTCATTAAGACACAATGCGGCTTGTCATAGTAACAAGAAACGTTAAAGCATGAAATCCTCTGTTCTGAAGGCTTTTGATGACGTGACATGCCCGTTTCGCACCACTATTTTGTTTATTTTTCTACAGCAGATGACCCCGTCATAATTTTTTATGTTTGTTTTTAACTTCTCGTATATTTTCATGTGTACTGTGATAGTTCTTTATAAAATGAAAATATCAGGCTGGATGACATTACCTGGTATAAACAGTGCATTAAGTTACAGCAGTAAATCAGACTCTGATGGGTTTGTGTGTGTGTGTGTGTGTGTGTGTGTGTGTGTGTGTGTGTGTGTGTGTGAGACAGCCCTTTGCGGAGATCGCCCAGCTGACAGACGTGCAGGAGGGGACGGTGGTGCGCTGTATTCAGAGACTGGACGAAGTTCTGAAGGAGGTCAGACAAGCAGCCCGAATTATCGGGGATTCAGTTTTGGGCAGCAAGATGGAAAGAGCGTCACTGGCCATTCGCAGAGACATCGTGTTTACGGCATCTCTTTACACACACTGAGAGAGAGAGAGAGTGAGAGAGAGCCTCAGGATGGCCGTATGTGTGCAACTGTCAAAGAAAATGGACAAGTAAACATAAAGTGCCAATTAATGATTGCAAGAATGTGCTAACTTCCGAATTAATCGGTAAATAAGAGCAAAAGCACTGAGGATCGGCATCTGCTGATGAAGGAGAAACAGCCAGCCAATTTTCCAGCTGTACAGATTGAAGGTGCTGCTGTGGAGTACTGAAGAAGGCTGAAAGGACTTAATCCATATGATTACAGCTTTAAAGTGGGTCCAGACCTGTTTACATTTTTTGTGTTAAAGTGAGATTGTTTGCATTGTTGAGAAAGCAGTTAGAAATCAAAGACAAAATGAGAAATAATTTAATTGTACGGTAATAAAATCGTCTGTAACTAAAATGAGGGATCGTCCACTCCATAGTAATACATACCAACTCTGTTACAGTGAAAACACGAGATGACGAGGACTTCAAAACCTCATAGTGAATAATGATGGAAGGGTATGATCAATTCACAGTTGCATGTACTGAACGTTCTCGGCTGACTGGGCGAAGGCGAGGTACACCCTGAACAGCTCGCCAGTCCATTACAGGCCAAGACAGACACACAAAACCATTCACACTCACTCCTAGGGGCAATCAGGGACAGCTGATATGTGGGTAGAGGTGGGTCAGGTGGTTAAGTTTCTGGCTTAGTGATCCAGTGGTCAGGGGTTCAAGCCCCTGTACTCGAGCAAGGCCCTTCACCCTCAATTGCTCAGTTGTTTGAAAAAATTTAAATGTAAGTCACTCTGGATAAGGGCATCTGTCAAATGCTGTCAATGTAAGTTTGCCTAATGTTGGGATTGTGGGAGGAAATCGGTGTATCCGGAAACCCATGCCAGCACGGGGAGAACATGCAAACTCCACACAGAAACACCTGAGCGCAGGACTCGGACCCAGGACCTTGCTGTGAGGCTAACATGCTAACCACTACGCCCCCACGCCGCCCCACAAGCTCATTAAACTAGCGTGATGTTATTTTGATGTACAGTAGTACACTGTGTGCATTGTGTACCTATTTGCATAGTACGCAAATTTTAACGGAGGAGTGTTCTTGGTACAAACTAGTGTACCAGACATGGAGTCATTTAACTTGCAGGATTAATGCACTATTTGACCGCATCGCCTGCCAAGATTTTCGCTGTCTTGTTGCTTGCATGTGTCCGCTGCATCTTTCCTCAGGATTTTCACAAAGGTTGAAAGTCCCGCCCCTTTGTTACATGACTAAAATGGTGACCATGGGGGATGGAAAGTATGCACTGTTGACCATTTTTATTATCTTGACCAGAGGGTCTGGGGTTCAAGCTCCAGTACCCCCAAGGTGCCTCTGTTGGGCCCTTAACCATCAACTGTTCAGTTCCAAGAAAAATATTTACCATTTCTGGATAACGGCGTCTACCAGATGCCATAATTATGATTGGTTACACCAAATTGCCTCTGGATTTAATGAGGTGTGTGTGTGTGCGTGTGTGTGTGTGCGTGCGCATGGTGCTTTGGGATAGACCTCCAGGCCATATTCCTGCCCAGTGTTCCCATGACAACAAAGATGAAAGAATGAATTCGAGAGCCAGCTGGATTTCTCACCTGAGTGACAGAAGACAGGTGTAGCTTTTAATTTGGTGAATGAGATCATATTTGGATATCATTGGGGTTATAGGTAGTGATTAAACTCTCGATAAGACCAACGTTTTGTTTAGAGCAGGAAAGAAGACCCAGGTGTGAACAACATCATCAGATCATCACACCCGTTGTGAAACCATAGACACTGACATGGAGATGCTCCCCTTTGCCGTAACACTAAACTCCACTCCCCTTCTGCTAGATTTTGGGGTGTACCTGTTCGTTCCGTACGTCAGGTCAGGAACTGATGTGGAGTTCTGGGGTTCAGTCGGTGTTCCAGTTCATCCCAAAGGTGTTCAGTTGGGGTTGAGATCAGGGCTCTTTTCAAGACACTCGAGTTCTGCTCCAGATTCGGTTTAAAATGACGGGAAGTGGGCGCAACTTGCTCTAGGCGTGAGTTGTTTTTTTCCAGGGGTAGCTTTACACCCCAAATAGGACAACAATGAATGAACGGCAGTACTGACTTGTACTGAATATTGGAAAGCACGGACGCCTCACGGTACGATGGTCCTGGGTTCGAGTCCCGGGTTCGGCGAGGGTTGCAAACTCCACACAGGACTCGAACCCAGGAACCCCTTGCTCTGAGGGTGTGTGTTGGCCTCGTGGTGGTCCGCGAGCTGTTCAGGGGTGTACCCCTCGTCCGCCCGGTGTCGGCGGAGATGGGCAACCAGCCGCCCTTCAACCCTGGGAGGAGTAAGCGGTCCGGAGAGTGAACCTCTCTACCTGATAGAACCTACCTTTCCTAATGTTTCCCAGAATGCCCTGTGTGTCTCTTTAAGAGAGCCTCATGGTGTGTGTGTGTGTGTGTGTGTGTGTGTGATTAATTCAGTGTGATGTGATGCGATGCGCTGACAGAACCCCATTTTCTCCTCCATGTAGCTACTGCTCCAGTGTTATATGTGCGGGAGGGAAGATCCAGTGAGATACAACTTGGCACCTACGTACATTTTCGTATTAGACTCTAAAACCGGGTCGGTATACAAGCGGAGGTCATTATTTTCCTGTGAAGATGCTCTGAGACCGTTTTAACGTCTCGTTTAACGGTTTAAAAATTTAAACAAAGGGCACGCGCGCCTGCTGGCGTATTTCCAACCGAAGACTCGTCGCCTCAGAGAAACCCAGCGTCATGTCGTCGGCAAAACACGGTAAGTATGACTAATTATTCGGATTTTTTTCGCACATACCACCGCTAAATAATTCATTTTCTTGACGTTTGAACCCCCCAGCGTCAAAAAACACGAAATAAATCATAGCATGCTAATTAAATATCTTAGTTAAATCGCTTAACGGTGGAAAGGTAACTATCTCTCTCCCTCTTCATTCATACAGTCGCAAGGTGTAATGTAGCTGTAGGTGTTTATTTGTATGTTCACCAGGTTCTAGCACGACAACTGGAATGGAATAATCCGAATTTAGACTGTACACAGACTTCACGTATTCATAAGCTGCACCCTGTGGAAAAATAAATGCCTAAAAGTCGCTATATTATTGAAAATAAAGGGGGGAAAAGGGGTCTCCCGGTGGCCGAGTCCTAAATCGCTCTTCACGCCCTAGAAAGGTACACTACACTGGGTACTCCATAACGGTCTCGTGCACCCCGGGCAGTGCACTAGTTCTCGAACGCGTAGCCGTTTGGTACACGGGAAGTGATTGATAATAGATACAGAAGGGAAAATCTGCCTGTTTATTAATTCTGACGTTGAATTGGTTCTGCATGTCCTGTTTTTAAAGAGCTATTTGTGTCCAATCATCCGCCTACACATTAAAAAAAAAACACTGTGGGAATCTGGTATTATATAATTGGTTTTTAAAGGGTTGTGGGATATTATGAATGGGTGGAGGGGGCTAAGAAAATAAGAAAAATGATATTTCCATGATGATTTAATGCAAAATATGGTTTAGTATGGGCATAATACAGATTTTTTTTTCACCAATCACATACAGTATTCTAATCTTTTAAATTATGGTACACTGTTTATTAATAATAATAATATAATGTACAGGAGCATGAAGCAGGTAGACTATATTATTGCACATGAGAGCATGCTGTGACACACTGCAACACATCTTCTCTCTGCAGTGAGGTCCTCTTTAAAGCCGCAGTGTTGTTTCGCACATACAGATCTCACTTTCCTTTCAGAAATGTTCAGCAGTTAAAGTGAAAAATCACAAGACTGTGTTGTGGTGCTCCACATCTTGCAGCAGTGTCTGCTGTGTGTCTGTGTCACATGACCAGGTGTCTGTCGCTCCTCATTTCCTGTTAACAGGGTGAGAAGAAAAATCTTGTGTATATACCGTGCAACAGTGTTTTTTTCCCCTCTCTCTCAGTGATGGAGTGAAGCAGAGACCAAGAACCCTTGCCTACTTCTCTTTCTGAACAGCCACCGTGTATTTTTTTTCAGTCTGCCCTTTTTTGTGGCCTAGAGATGCTGTGCCGTATTGTATTGACTAAGGATCCTGATAGCGTCGCAGATTTCAGCAGGTTTCTGTGTCATGGTTTGTAATATTGAGGATTCTAAGGATGTCAGATGTTACTACAGATACCAGGTGACATTATAGGACCAAAACCAATCTTACATGAAATGACTGGATGTGTTTATATATATATATATATATATATAGTTTAATGATGGAAAATGAAGCAAGTCAACTGTGAGAATGTCAAAAATTAGGAATTACAGTATAATAAGAGCACCTGGAGAGTGCAAACCTCTGACACGCCATAAAAATTACGTACACAGCACCCCGTGCTGGGAATGCTGTTCTCTTACACTTCCAAATAAATAAATAAAGGATTTCCCATGTTACGTTTAAATTGCCTCTAGATGCAGAATCTGGGTGACGATTTGATGAAACTTGGTCTGAGCTCCAAGCTTTCGATCCTGAATATACATACACAATTTCATTCAAATTGGATTTTTTGACAGAGGTGTCTTATTTCTTTCTTTCTCATAATATAAAGGTAATACCTGATAAAACCATCTTACACATAAAACTAAGTTCATTGCAGGCAGCAAACCATGTGGGCTAGGTGCGAAAAGATGTAGACAGACAAAGTTGAGTAAAAATAACTAGGATTTTTTTTAACCAGGATTTTGTTCTTGATAAGCCAATGTTCAGGCCTTCGTGAGGGATTCTGACGTGTTAGGGACAATGAAATGTACTTAAATTTACTTTATGGCTAAACAGAGGCACTTTTATAATCATTAAATAGCAACTGTACCCAGTTTATGGTAGCTAAAATAGCTAGCTTGTTTAAAATTAACTCAATAAAATTAGAAGGAATGAGTCTAGTGACATAAGCTGGTTAACCCATATCTGTTTCTCTAAATAAACCCGAGAAAGGGTTATTGTATCTGTAAGTATACACTCTACGGACAAAGTAATTCATTAGGAGTTTTTAGGGGTGCCGGAAAAAAATCGATTCACTTCTGAATCATGATTCTTATTTATTGGCATTCTGAATAGATTAAAATTTTCAAGAATTGTTTTTTAAGAACACGTTTTTTTTTAGCATTTCCAAGTTTACTCACAACGTGTACCGTTTGTCCAGACCCGGCCTCCGTCGTAAATTGTTCCAGTGAGTGTCGGCTCCAGAACTAGCTTTTAGCCTAGTTTTGACATGGATGAGGAAAAAGAAATACAGCCAGCGCCGTCTTCACTGAAGGCAAATGCTTGCACTTCGGATTTTACAATTTCCGGGTAAGAAGCTTGACATGACATATGCAGTGTGCAAAATAAAAGTCAAGTATTTCGGGAACACTTCAAATCCCCGAGCTCACATCTTACGCCGTCACCCGGAGCTAAAAGAACTGGAGCAGCAGCACGACCAGCTCCTGACCAACACACCTCCATCACTTCACTAAACTCCCAACCAACTCTGAACGAGCAAAGTGGATCAGTACATCTACAAAACCAGTCGTCTAGTAATATCATTTCTTTCTTTCTTATAGAAGAGTTGTTCCTAGCTTATAGAAGAATGTAGTTACTCGTGAAATCGGCATCCTTTGTTTGTAATGGTTACGAATCAAACATCGGTTTGAATCAAGAGCGATTCTGAATGGATTCGTCACCCTAAAAATCGGAATCGAATTGAATCGTGAGCTGTTAGATTCACATCTCTAAAGAGTTTAGTTCGTACTACTAAAATGTTGAGGGTTACAAAATGGCTTGTCCTTAAACAGCCTTCTCACACATAACCACACACACACACATCCGATGTTATCAATATCCTGCCCTGTCTAGTTCAGGGTTCATAATGATTTGTAATGTGTATACAATGAGTTTTCAAAGGATTTAATTCAATACCTGATGAACCACCAGGAGAAGCACCCAGTAAGCCTGGTTGATTTTACTGCATTGTGTTTCTCAGGCTGAAACGCTCTGGTACTACTGATTATAGACATGTAAACAAGCACCGGACAAAAAGAGTGAACGTGTTGAGTGAAAAGGCTTGTTGGACAAACATCAATAACTGCTGGTTGGAATAATGCAACAAAAGTATGTATTATATACATACTATATACATATTATCCATTTTATTCATCTGTAGTTATTCACAAAATCGTACACAACCTCTACAGTGTGCATTCATTAGTCGTGAAAAGTTACCCAGATGAAATACGCAATCCGTAGTATGCGGCAGTGTGACATTTAGCATACTGTATGGTATCCCATAATTCAGCTGGAGACTAAGTAACCGAAGTGAATTCCTCCAGGAGACTAATGGAAAAAATGGCAAGATGAAAGTCCCATTTTATACATTTCTACCATTGCAAAAAATTATGTAATCTAAGCACATCAAGGGATATTTGGCATTATTTTACTATGACCAGCCTAAATTAGCTCATTTTGTGAACCACCACCCAACCTAAATTAGCTAAACCTATGCTAATGCTGCTCCAGGTCAAAGGGCCAGAAGATGACAGGGCAGTCTATCCAAGCTGTGCTTAGTACTCGCTCAATAGTTATATGTACAGCCCATTAGTAAGTATTTACCTGATATAAGTACATAATGAGTATTCGGACCTCTAATTTTGCTTTTAGGTCCTAACAAACAAAACAGGGAAAGCTCCTGGTTTCACCCCCCATTTTGAGGAGAGACTAACCAGCTAGCTAATTATTTAGTTTGCTAGTCAACTTTTGCCATATTTAGAAAGCCAGCGTTAGTATGTATTTCATTTAGGAGTACTTATTTAATTAGGCTTAATTTTCTTGCTAGTGAACAGAGAGGCACTAATGAACTCATAGGGATGATAAACAACAAAGCAGCTTGAAAAGTATGTACTCCGACCATTAAGAGAATTCTCCATCACCATGGCTTTGAAGGGTGTCGAGCAAAGACGCCCCTACACCAGGACCGGCGTAAAAAACAATAAACCGAGGTGACCTTTTTAGGAGAGTGGCCATTTTAGGAAGAAAACCAGAAAAACAGTTCCACACTCTAAAATTTCGTTGGAGCACATTTAGCCTCGGTTACATGTAAATGCCATTGCATTGTTGCTTTTATGTGTATGTGACAAGAAAATGAAGTCAGATGATGACCTGTATGTATCGTATGACGTCCCATTGATGGATTTTTTTTCTTCCCTGATGGCTGCCATATGATTTTTCTTACTTGACAAGTTTTTGGTGGGAATTCTCAAACCCCATACACGTGTCTTACTCATATCAAGATTCATTAATTTAATAACTTGTTTATAGAAGGGAATAAAAATGAGGTAACCAAACAAACATACATAGTTTCGACATGTAAAGTACACCATTTAGAAACCGTGGCCTTCAATAACAGAAGAATGTAAATAGTTGTTTGTTTATTTCACATCATTAATGATGACATGACGTCACGTGACCCGAGTATTATACGACTCTTGTTCTCTGTATTACTCTCTCCCAGAAACATTTTCTTACGTTTTTCTATTTTTTTTTTTTTTTTTTTTTTTGAGATATACAATTTTCAAAGAATAACACAGGGTTCTTTTGTGTACACATACGCTGGAGGACGGAGTGACGTACCTTATATGTTTGTTTGTTTGTTTTTACAGAAAAAAGAAACAAATTGATGTCTCAGGAAGGGAATCAGCTTTTGTAACCAAACTTGGGCACGTTCATGTACGGGGAGATGGCAGTTCAAGGCCTTATTCGTTTGGCTTGTTGAGTACAGTTACATAAGGACAAGCTCCGCTACGATTCTATTCATCATTGGCAGTGTTTTTATAGACAGACATTGTGTAATATAGAATAATTATTTAAGAGTACAGGGTATTAAAAATAAGTATTGCAACAGTATAAAATTCTATTAAAATTATTTAAGGAACAAAGCTCGGGGTTTCTGGTTTCTATCAGCAGACAAGTTCAAAGCCACAAAAAATGGGAAGAGCAAAATGTCAAACCACGCCGACTGACCACAAAGGAGTTTTATCACATGGAAAACAAATAACATTCTGTTATGCTGAGGCTATCCTTTACAAGACAAAGGGGTGGAATGTAACAACAAGGATTATATTTACAATAAGTATTCTGAATACCACTCTTTAGTAGCCGCATGAAGACTTTTTCATCCTCATTATCTGAGCCGGTCTTTGTGTTCTGACTCAGTTAGGCATCACTTCCTGTGTGTGTTTGACGGCAGGTCTTGAGGAGACAGCAGGAAGGCAGCCCATGACTCAGCCACTGAACCAAATGGCTCCACCACCTTACCTGCCATCGCAAGACCCCAACATGCCCCCGCACCCTCCCCCACCCGGTTGCGGCCCTCAACCCAACTACCCCCCTCCCCCTCCTCCACCCGGCTCTGAGGGGTATTTACAGGAGACGCAGTTCCCCCCCGGAAACCCTCCTCCTCAAGCACCTCCCAATGGTTACACGGTCCAGACGCACGGGCCCGGCAGCACCGTGCCTCATCCTCCCGTGGGTTACCTGCAGCTCGGATATCCACTTCAACTGCAGCCCTGCACCGCTTACGTGCCCGTGTATCCCATCGGAACAGGGGTGAGTCAGGGCTGTTTCACACACAGTTCTTTTCTGTTCAGAAATATCTCCATCACTCGTGACTAAGATAACAACACAGTATGTTATTGTTTAGCGAAAGCAGTAATTAAGATAATTAGCTGTCCCTAAACTTAAACAAAAAGGTTTTATTGTCAGAATTTAACTTTAATACCCCACAGGATCTCTAGCGGCATGCTTTGAAATATTCATTTCTCTCTCTCTCTCTCTCTCTCTCTCTCTCTCTCTCGCTCTCTCTCTCTCTCTCTCGCTCTCTCTGTCCCCCAGGGCCAGCCTTACATGCCTAATGGTACACCTCATGCAGGTGTTGCACCAGGGCAGGTGCCAATGCAAATGCCCCCCGGCGTTGCTCTAATGGAGCCACGGCGACCTCCTCACGACTACCTGCCCATCGCCGTGCTCACCACCATCTGCTGCTTCTGGCCCACAGGCATCATCGCCATCATCAAAGCCGTGCAGGTGAGCCAGCCATGCAAATGAGCAGCGTCCTGAATTCATTTGAATGTTAACAACTCGTCAGGGTGAACTGAAATCACAAATCAATCAACTGTGAGACTGTATGAAAGGATTCACGTATTTATGATGCAGTATTCTGAAATGCTCACAAAAACTATTGTGTATATAGTGCATCCAGTGTATTGTTTAATATATAACCAGAGTGTACCCCACCTCGACCCCCACAAATATGTGCTATCCATAGTTGGATGGAAAGGTGCTGCTTAGGGCATGTTAGCACAAACATGGTTTTGGTAACTTGCATTTTTAAATGCTAAACAGCAGCTGATGCTAATGATTTCACCTCTAGCTTATCAACAACTGTTTCACATAAACGTGCACGTGTACATGTTTATGTTTATTACTGCTTAACTCATTCATAATTTGAAGGTGCCGCATTACTGACCACCAAAAAAACAAAACTGAATTTTTTTTCATTTCATTTTTTCATTGCAAGGCCAACAGACACACAGTCATTCACACTCACACTTAGTTGAACAGTTAGTAAACCTAATGTACATGTCTTTGGACTGTGGGAGAAAACCGGAGCACCCAGAGGAAACCCACACAAGCACAGGAAGGTCACTCAACCCCGACACAGAAACGCTCTCGCTGAGCCCAAGGCTTGAACCCAATTTGCTGTGAGGCAGATGTGTTGACCACCCGATTTTACACCTGCCAATCAATAGCTGTCGGAGCCGATATGGCATTAAACAAAATGACCCGCTGACCTACATTTCTTAGTTTTTTACAGAAAAAATGTTTTGTTTGTTTATTCTTTGAGTTCACAGGCAATGTTCTATACCTTGATGTGTATCGTTATTGGGATCTGAGGTTCTGGTTATGTCACACATCTGTGATGTGTTTATAGGGATGTAATTAACAATAACTTAATAATAGGTTAAACAGGGCTCCAATTAATAAGTTACACAGAAAAAATGATGTATTTGATAAACAATAAATCTGATAGATGTAATTTTATTTAACTCTAAACTTGAACCCTTAGGGGTTTTTTTTTAAGCATCAGCAGTAATTGCAGTTAATGAAATTTACACGGCTTAAATTTTTAAAGTGCATCCCTGAAGATAAAACAATGAAATATTTAAAGAGCACTAAAGTAAACTAGTCACATTTCATTAATTCATGGAGGCAATTTTAATGTAGAGTAACTTCCCTTCTTTATCCGTTCAGCTGACAGCTAAGACACCCCTGAGGCAGATTACCTGCTAAATTAGCCGTTACTGCTCAAGTCTTTATACACGGCCTCCCAGATAACCATGATTTCCTGAGTCTAAATCAAAGACTTGTATGGAGAAGTGGCTTTAATCTCAGCTCAGTTTAGCAAGCATGCATTGCTACAGCTTGGTTGCTTAATGCGTTTCTCTTGTTGAACACTGCATTTAAAACGAATACATTCTGTAACGACACGGTCTCTTCCATGTTAGGTACGTACAGCTGTTGCTCGGGGTGACATGGTGTCAGCGGAGATAGCGTCGCGCGAGGCACGTAACTTCTCCTTCATCAGCCTGGCAGTGGGCATCGCCTCCATCGTGCTCTGCACCATCCTCACGGTGGTGGTGATCATCGCCTCGCAGCACCAAGACGAAGACTGGGAACCGTAGACTCATCCCAAAAACGGACTAACGGCGGTACAGCCAGTATTCTTCTCATTACGTTCCCCCGGTCATCCCACTCACTACGACAGTCGAGGATAAAACCTAAAGCGGATAATCGTATCCGGTGTTAGCTGACAGGCACAGATTCACACCCCTAATTCTTCTCTAATGAGAGCTGCTAGCGACAAATCACCCCCATACTTTTCTTCTGCACAAACGCTTAGCTAATCAGTTTAGTCTTCTCCAAACAACAAACCAAACTGGTACATATTGGTTATGCACTGTGTTTGTGTTCAGTCCATTCCGTCAAGGATCCGTGCCATTCATCTGTTTAGGTTCAGTGTTGTACAGTAGAAGTAAGGTATTTCCTGGCGCTGGCGACGACGATTACGCGAAAGCGACCTGCTCTTATTTACTCGTGTTGTAACCTGAAAGTGTTAGATAGCCGAGCAGACGCGATAATCATTCTTTACGCAGTTAAATAACACTAGCATAGACTTTTACTACAGTCAGTGTAAAAAGACGTGTACGTTATGGGTAGTGTTGGTCTTTATGAAGGAGACTATCCTGTCGGAACGCTTGGTGCAATGTTATGACGACTAAAACTGTTTATCGCGCTCAAACAAAGTGTTACTGCCTCATGTTAAGTAGGGACGATATATAATTATTGTGTGGCAATGTTATGGTTATGTATTATACATTATTTATTACTTATTTGTTTGTGCATTCATTCAAGTATTTATTATTATCATCATGAATATATATTTATTATTATATTTGGCCATAGCTCTAGTGTTGAATTGAATTATTTTTATCGTTTGATGATCATTACAGACCGCACAACTTCATAGTGCGACATATTTTTAGCTAAGCATGTTGTAACGCACTTTTATGCACTGTGAAGGTGTAAATGCTGCTGCCTTCCTTCTGGTGTATTTGCCAGGTATTACGAGGGAACAGAGTAAAAGGGGGAGGGAACGATACCTTATTCTTGTGTGAAACATTTCAACACATTTTTCGATTATCTACAGACTTCTGACATAATGTAATATAAATAAATAAAAGAGGATAGATAGCATCAAATAAGCATTCGTGTTTCCTCCGGCTCTCTCAGCCGCCTTGTAATTTCCCCGGATCCGATGCAGAGATGCTTTCATCAAGATTGTTGTTCTGGTTTGTCTCAGGCTCGTCCCCTGAAAGCTTCTGCTCCTACGCTCAAGAGTCACAGGAGATTTGAAACAGATAATTTCAGTAACGCAGGAAAATGTCAAGTCCTCACAGGCTCGGTGAACCGCACTACTCAAGTGCTTGTGATTACTTGCAGTGATGAGACGGCGTTCTGCGGTGGGAGGGTGTGAGATTAAGGGTTACTGATCCAAATCATAGTCGGCAACAGAAAAATTCTGCATGATCATTACTGTTTCTGAAGATGTTTGTTGATGCTGCTGCTTAAAGCCATACAGCTTGAGGTGGATATACTTTACTACTATATACTTCATGGGAACGGCACGATCTGATTGGTCCGCTATCTGGGGATGGAATAACTTTACTTTGAGTGGATAATGCTTGAATTAAGTGCCGGACACACATTTTATTATGTTGAAATAAAGCAGAAGATGCCATTATTATCACGATTTAAAACGAGATGTGTTTTTGTGTAGCATATACGGTGTAGTACCGCTTGCTTTTGTTGATGTTTCCATATAGTATATACTTAAACACTAATACAGAGTTAGAGAGATGCCCTTAGGCAGCTCTGGACCTGCTCAGGCGTGGGCTCTGAGCTCATGCATCTGTTATGAATTTTTTTTTAAATGTAACCAATAATCCACAAAAATCAAATTTTAGTGTGCTTTTATTGGTTATGTTCCCGTGTAGTATATACTAAAACTATTATTTACCTCCGGCTCTGTGGCTCGACTTTCTGTCTCGTGAACTATTTAGCATCGCCTTCAGCGTATAATTGATAATTAATGGCAAGTGCATCGAGCAAGTCGGTAACTTCCACTTTCACACAAACCTGCCTGTGTGACTTGATTTGAAAATGAATGTTTGTTGGACTGTATGTTGGACCTAAATGCACCCTCCCGTCAGTCACCCTGGCTGACCCCCCAATGCACACGAACCTTTGGTGTCTTTTTTTTTTGTTGTTGTTGCTGTTGTTGTTGTTTTTAAAGATTTAACATCTACATTCCTCCATTAAAGGAAAAATCCACTCCGAACATCTTGTATATGAACATAAGTGTCATATGATCTACCATGTAATTCATTTCTTAAGAGAATTTTCCATTTCCATTTTATTTCAGTTATTGGTTTTCTACATTACCCACAATGCAAATCAGCCACCCACTGATAGGATTGAAGTGCAACTTAGCACTTGTTTCATCTCTCCCGAAAGAGAGCAGTGCAACAGATAACTCACCATACTGCGTCGCATAGCAGCATTGCTTTCTGGGATTTTGGGTCCAGTGTTTGCCGCCTCCACTTTTGAGAACAGAAGCGCTTTCTTTTTTTTCACAAATATTTCAGTACAAATGTATTAAAAGTGCTTCAAGGTGGAGATTTGCTTTAATATTTCTATCAAAAGAAATGTGTTGATATGAGCTGCCAGGCAGGTTGTTAGGATTGTACTTTGGGAAATTGATTGGAGATGCTTGGACTTCAACAAGGTGCGCGACTATCAACCCGGAGATCGCAAGTTCTAATCTGGATCGATGCCAAAGCCATCCGTGACCGGCAGTCCATGGGAGCTAATTGGCCGAGCTCTCACAGGAGGGAGGGATGGCATACGCTCACTTCCCTGTCACTCACAGCGGTCACCAGCCAATCATGGGCGTTTGTGAGCTCATTCGTACGAGGGGGCGGATAGCGCTTTCCCTCCGAGTGTCTTAGGCCGCCCCCAAGTACGCATGCGCAGCAGTTCGAAAAATGCGGGTGGCAGCATTGCATGTCACGGCGGGGGGGGGGGTGTATGCTTACGCTCCTCCCTGGTTGGTGGTGGTCGTGTGATAGGGAAGGCAATACTTGATGGGTGGGATTCGAATACGAATAAATTAGGGAGAAAAATCACATACGATCATTTCTGCACTTGTTTTCTTAAACCTGTCCATTTTTAGATAAACAGCTTTAATGTAATTGCAAGTGACATTAAAGAAGACGTATCGATGTACCTATTTTATCTACTGTAAAAGAAAAAAATGAAACCAGTGGGAACATTCTGAATATTTTTGGCTGTGTATTAAGTCGCCCACCAGTGGTTTAATGGCATTAAACAGAAGATCTGTTTGCATTAATGATCTGCTGCTAGTGCAATGTATTGTGGGTTCTTAGTACCTAGATAGAACTCAAGCAAAAAAAAAAACATTTTTAAAAAGGCAATTTTAAAAATGCTGCTCTGCACTAATCTAATATAAATCTGGACCTGTGTATTACAGATAACTTTGCTTAAAAAATAAAAAATAAAGAGTATCGTTCTTGCTCTTAAATGTGGCAGGTGGCTTGTGGAAAGAACCTGCCCAATGACTTATGTACCTATTTGTGCTTTTAAAGGTTGATTCTGTTGATTGATGCTTTACATGCTTTTATTATGTATGAATTCTGTTTAAATTAAAAAAGCCACTGCAGGAGTAGAATGTGGTGCAAGTCTCTCTCTCTCTTTCTCTCTCTCTCTCTTTCTCTCTCCTTGTGGCATTTTCTCTCCTTCGTATCACGTGTGCTTGCTATTTATAGGTGACCTGTTTTTACTTTGGTTCTTTTTTTAAGGGTTTGTCTAATTTATATAGTATCCTATAATATTTCGATCAATATGCATACCAGCAGTACTTGTGTTTTTTTCTGACACCTCTTGTCTGGGAAATTTCTAGTCCACTAAGCTTTGAATATTCAGGAACATTATGTTTCAACAATAGCACATTTATACCAAGATATGGATCCAGGGCTGAGAGAAAGAATCAGAGAGCACTGGGGGAGCAACCGAAGTGGAATTGTAGTTATATCGGACAAACTGGGCTAGCCAGCCTGTCTGCCAGATCACAGATGGTCGTTTAGCCCCCCAGTGAGACGCAGCATCTTTGTGATCGTTTAAGCCGGCTTCACGCTGCCTTCTACATCGCATGCTTCTGTCTTTCCAGCTCAAATTTTCGCCACTTCTTTCGCCATGTCTGTGTACTCACTGAGCAGTCTTTCTCCAACTGCATCAACGTGGATTAACGTCTGATGCTTTGTCTGTGTTTCTTCTTATTCTCTGTTATTTCAATGTGTTGTGTTACATTATTGATGAGGGACTATTTGACGGTGTGATATCAGTGTAATGTTATAATAACATCATGATCATTACTGAAGTGTAGTCATTATCATCTATTTTCACTGCTGTAATAACACATTAGTTTCTTGCAGTAAAAAGTAACCAGATATTAAATTACTCACATGCTACCTGTTTTATTATAACGTTATTAAAAGCATGCATTTTCTTTTCTTTTTTTATAAATTCTGAATGAAAAGATATTATAGACAGATTAATATAATATTTTTCTCCGCCCACACATTGTGCTTGCTGCCTCCCTGCACTGTTACATTACACTGCTGCTTTCCTTCCTGTTCTGTTACAGTACATGTTGCCATCTTTTTCCTTATGCTGTGTTGTGTAACATAACACTGTGTTGCCTTCTTCCCTGTGCTGTGTGACATAACACCTTGTTGTGTTCCCTTTGCTGTTGTGTAGCATTGCGTTGTGCTGTGTTACATGACACTGTGTTGTGTTGCAATACATTGTGTCATGTAACATTTACACTCTGTTGTGTCCCTGTGCTATTGTGTTACATTGCACTGTGCTACACTACATGTTGCAGTCTTCTCAGTGCTGTGTAACATTGCACTGTGCTGTGATACATTACACTGTGTCATGTTACAAAACACTGTTATGTTACATTACACTATGCTGCCTTGCTCCGTGTGCTGGTACATTACGCTCTAATTTCTATTTCTCTGTGATGCCAAACATTACATTGTCACTGTGCTGTTACATTGTACTGTGCTTTCCTAGAATAAGTTCTGCTGTGTTGTATTATACATGCTGTGCTGTACATTACACTGTGCTGTGAAACATTATATTGTGCTGTGCAACATCTACTGTGTCCTCCCTGTTCTGTCTTACCCTTTACTATATTGCCTTCGCCCCTGTCCTGTGTGAGAGTTTTCTCTGTGCTCTCTTCTTTCCTCTGCTGTTAAATTTCAGTGTGCTGCCTTATTTACTAAAACTGCGAAGTCTCTGTGATACACCGCACTGCTGCGGTGTGATGTTACATCATGTATTGCTGCTATTTCAGGTGCACTGTGTAACATTGCAATGCATCGGTTTCCTCGGTGTGCTGTTATATTCTCTTGTTCTCTATTAAGCTGCGTTGTCATACGCTCTGCTGAATTAGAATGAGCTTTTTCCGCCACATGCAGTTCTACAGATTCACTGACTCGTTTTCTGATTCATGCTGACAGCGTGAGCATAATCTTTGAAATGCATCAGTGACTTTCTCTCTCTCTCTCTCTCTCTCTCTCTCTCTCACTCTCTCGCTCTTTGTCATGCACACACACACCTTACACAACCTTTATGTAAGAACCACATCAGAACATCAAAACAGCTTTAAAAATAATTTAAATAACACTTATAGAACAGCAGGCTCAGGTTTGTTCGCATTTCTACAGAAATGCATTGTGGGCAGTCTTTCCCAGCTTGAGTCTCTCTACTGCTACTGCAGGAGTTTGTATTGTACATACTGACAAAGACAAAGTGATGCCGTTGTGCAGTGATTCCTCTCTGAATCTAGAGGGCCACGTGAGGAACTGGGAAGCCTCTCTGTCACCAGCAGTTTCACGTACACAGCACTGTAGATCATCAAAAGGTGGTTTGCAATGTCCTGGGAACACAAACACAAAAATCAATCGCGTATAAATTATGTATCATTTATTTATCATCAGACATTTTATCCTTATATACACAGTGGCACAGTTCCTCACAACTACGGGCAATTTGAAGTCACCAAAGAACCCATAGGAGGCCTGGAGTGACAGACAGAGCATGTGTAACAGCATAATCTAATTTCAGGATCGTCTCATGAACTCTAGAACTGAGAGGCAGCAACGCTCTCTGTTCAAAATAGTGTTTCCCCTATACCATATTTTCAGTCTATAATTTGTAGCTTTGTAAGGCAAGTCAATAGAGAAGGCATTCTTATTTATAGAATGGATAACAGTAGCTCAGCAGTAGCTGGTAATATCTCTTGTTCACCCACACACACAAGTTCAATTCAGATTTCTGCCTGCTATGACAACGGTTTTTATTATTTATAACCAAGATCATCACTGAAGCATGAAAATGAGTTCTCTATGCCTCTGTACCTGACATGAAAGGGTAAAGTCTGGTAACAGACTAAATGTTTGGGTCAGTATAACTTCTGGTCTTTGCTTGGGTGCAGTTCCACTTTGTTTTCCTCCTCTTAGTAGGGGGTGCTCTTCATCAGGCTCCTCACCGATCCCTCCCGCGTCCTGCTCAGAGGGTGGGACTTCAGCCACTACAGTGAGGTGGGACATTCTTTTCTTCAGTTTGTTCTAGAGAGTTAAATGGAAAATGAGAAAGATAATCAGAAAATACATTTCTGGACATTCTGTTGCTTAAATGATCCATATTTTGTAACAAATGGGCTTGCTCTTAGGACATTTAAATTCAGGACACAAGTCAAGTCACTTTTATTTGTATAGCGCTTTTTACAATTGACATTGTCACAGTGTCCCACCTTGTGGTTTTTAAGATTATTCCTGAGGGGGTCAGAGGCAGGATTTTCTCAAGACTGACCTTATTGATTGCTTAGGTCTATCTTTGTAATAATATTTATTGGTAATTGAAAGAAGTTTATTGGTGTTCCTTGCTTATCCTTGAACCTGCATGGACACCGGACAAATCACTCCACGCCAAAATCTTTTTTATATTTGCGAAACCCAAAAATATTCATATGCAATATCAGAACAGACCATGTTGAGGTTGTATCTGAATATTAATAAAAGTGTAAACAAATTCAGGTCATCATTGGCCAAAACCTCACATGATACATATAGTTTATCACTTTTATTTTTAT
>JAOUQZ010000012.1:16309944-16329324 GCA_028564935.1 Neosilurus hyrtlii
ATTTAATTTTACTATGTAAAGCTGCTTTGTGACAATGTCAATTGTAAAAAGCGCTACACAAATAAAACTGACTTGACAGAGGGCACCAACTTTCAGCAATCAATCGCTACAGACCTCCAAACTTCATGTGGCCTTCAGATTAGCTCAAGAAACAGTGAATAGAGAACTTCATGGAATGGGTTTCCATGGCCGAGCAGCTGCATCCAAGCCATACATTACCAAGTGCAATGCAAAGCGTCAGAAGCAGCGGTGTTAATCACGCCATCACTGAACTCTAGAGCAGTGAAGACACGTTCTCTGGAGTGACGAATCACGCCGCTCCATCTGGCAATCTAACGGACGAGTCTGGGTTTTGGAAGGGGAATTGCCCCTTCCTGTTCCAACATGACTGCACAGCAGTGCACAAAGCAAGGTCCATAAAGACATGGATGAGCCAGTTTGATGTGGAAGAAATTGACTGGCCTCCTGACCTCACCCTGATAGAACACCTTAGGGATGAGTTAGAGCAGAGACTGCGACCCAGGCCTTCTCGTCCAACATTAGTATCGGGTCAATAATTCCCATAAACACACTCCTAAACCTTGTGGAACGCTTGCCCAGAAGAGTTGAAGCTGTTATAGCTGCAACGTCATATTAAACCCTATGGATTAAGAATGGGATGCTACTTAGGTTCATATGTGTGTGAAGTGTGAGCGAATACTTGAGGCAATATAGTCTATCTATTTATCTATCCATCTATCCATCCATCCAGACTTGTTTCTGGGTAAAATTATAGGTGGCTTATGTAGTTATAGGGAGATTTGTGTACCCATGACTACACAAAACATGTCTGGAATGGTAAACTGTCTAAAGTATACGGAAATGGTTTTTCATGCACCAATGGACCGTATAAAATCAAAAACAATATTTATTTTTTAATTTTGTGTATTAACGTGATAGGAAATTATTAATTTGATAGGATGTTTTTTCCTGCCTCTTTCTTGTTGTAGTAGAAGACGAGGATGATGGCGGTGGTGATGATGATGACGCTGAGACTCACACACAGACACAGAACCCAGAGATTTATGATGTTCTCGTTAAGGTACAAGTGCAGGCTGGAGTATAGAGCACACCAAAGCACCACGTACATAACCTGCCGAGAGAAACCAGTCACATCACACAAACGCACACAAACCACTGAACACAGATGAATGAATTATGAGTCATCTGAACCAACTGTGAGTCATTTAAATGAATTATGATTCATGTAAGTGAATTATGTCAGAGCAGAGCTGTGAGGTATATAACAGTGGATATTATTCAGCTCTTAAACTTAGTCTCCAGAGAACAGGACTCGACGTGTTTCAAATCGAGATCGAATTTAAAATCAGATTTCCCCCAAATATATAAATCAGCCAAGACATGTTGATGTACGATGTTTCACGCGTTTTGTTCTGGAGGTACGAAGCAAATGTGATGGAAATATGAAAAAAAATTCATTAATATCTCTCAGATTGCACACATTATTTCAGTAACGTAGCACAGACTTGCTGATGTGGTTTAAGACGTGTGAAGATCAGAAGTCTATAAAAAGAACAAAAAGTCGCAGTGTAATTGAGAGCTGTGATGTTTACAGCCAGACGTTTGACAACTTTTCTCTCTTTTTTCACATTTGAGAATAAAGATATTTCATGCGATTTTATTCCTGTATACGAAATCCAAAGTGTTCAGAACTACTGCATGTAACTTTCATCACTTCTGCAGGAAAGCTAAGGTGTTCTTCAGGGTGAAGGCCTCAGAGAACCTGCAACACAAGTGTAATTAATAATATATTTCTAACAGCAGTGACAACCCACTGACAATGGGGCTTGAACCCCTGACCTAGGGATCAAGTAATCCAGCAACCTACCACCAGGCCACCACTGTTATTAATAATAATGATAATAATCATAATCATAATAACAGTAATAATGATAATAATAAATACTTTGTGCAAAATACTTAAAATATGGGATTAGTTAGCGACAATGTGTTCTGAAGTAAGTAGAAGTAGATTTTCAGGAAATTAAATAGGATTCTTTAACATTGTGAGATAGGATGATTACTGACATATTTGTTCATATGTAAGGTGGCACGTTGGGGTGTTTAGCACATCCACCTTACAGCAAGAAGGACTTTGGTTCGATTCCCTGAGTGTCCTGTATGGAGATTGCATTTTCTCCCTGTGCTTGTGTGGGTTTCCTCTGGGTACTCCAGTTTCCTCCCACAGTGCAAAGACATTATTAGGTTAATAGGCTAGTTGACTATTCCAAATAGCCCCTAGGTGTGACGGTCAGTGTGAATGGTTGTGTGTATTTCCCTGCGATGGTCTGGCGAGCTGTTCAGTGCCTTCGCCCAGTGTCGGCTGAAATTTGCACCAGCCTCTCCATGACCCTTGTAGGATTAAGTGGTTTGGCAAATGAGTGAGTGGTTCATATATGGGATTTTGGGACTTGGCGGAGGTTGTTGCTGTCCAAGTGTTCTTGTTTATTATTTATTATAATTACATCGGCTTTATTTATCTCCCCCCCCCCCCCCCCCCCCGATTGGTTCCATTTGATTTATTTTTATTGGGTTCCATCAGTAACTTGTGCATTTGTTCTTACTGGTGCCATGATGAAATGAAACAGAGAGGAGTTGAAGAACAGGTATCTTCTGATGGAAGGATTTTCCAGCGCTGCTCTGAGAGGAGTCTCAAAGTCCTCAGCAGGGATCTGGGTTAGAGGAGCCAAAATAGTGGCACTGTAATATTCACAATAGTATTGCACAGCAGAACATTTCTATATATATACAGAACCTGTCAGAAGTTAGGCCCTAATTTAAGTTATACATTTCAGTACCGTGGGAAAGTATTACTTGCATGCAAGAGTGCACATATGTCTTCAAAAGTGAATCAAAGAAATGTCTCAACATTATAAGAAAATACTATTAATAACAGTAAAGAATAATAACTATAACAAGGTCAATATCTGGTGTGATAACACTTCGCCCAGGTAGAGTGTGTGTGCAGTTTTATACGGAATTAGATGTCAGTGATTTTTATAGGAAAACTCAGAAGTCTTTTTTTTCCCATGATGCCACTTTCTTTACTGACATATAAACATTTTTCTGTAACATTTCATTTTGCACTGTAAAACTAATGTTATGTACTGTAGAAGCATGTCTATCTATCCATCCATCCATCTATCTATCCATTCAAACATTATCTATACCGCTTATCCCTCAGGGTCGTGGGGAAAGCTGGGGTCAGTCTCAGTTAACTGATGATCAAAGTACAAAATATAATTTTTTTTTATCATTCTTTGAAATATAAAAATGTTGTGTTTTTTTAACTGTACCTAAAAAAAATGTAATTCATTCATTCATATGCTGAACCGTTTTATTCTACTAGGGTCGCAGGAAAGCTGGAGCTCATCTCAGTCAGCTCTTGCCAAAGGCAGCCCATCAGTCACACAACTGTTCATACTCACAAGTAGGTGTAATCTGGAACCACTAGTTAGCCCAATAATATGCGTGTCTTTGGACTGTGGAGAAAACCAGACTACCTGGAGGACCCACGCAAGCATGGGAGAACATGCCAACTCCATACGGAAACACCCGAGCCGAGTGTGGGACTCGAACCCAGGACTTCCATGCCGTGAGGTGGACGTGCAAACCATTACGCCACCATGCCGCTCCAAATCATTAATGAAATTATCGTTTTTAGGATTTAAGAGCAAATCCACTTTGGTAAGGAATCTTGAAAGAATCCTTAGTGAAATTTCCCCTTTTTGCTGTTTTCACCTTCTGTAGACTTAATGAAATATTAATATGTAAATTAATTTGCAGGAGTATTCAAATAAAAGCATAACTACCTTTATAATTTGTACAAATTACATTTTAACCAAAGATTTTAATACATTCTGAATCTGAAGAAGGAAAAGTGTAACTACTTCACCAGTGGGCAACTTAACATCCGTTCTAATAGAGAAGCTGCGGGCTGCATGTAGTCCTGGGGCCAGTTTTTGGACTCTGCTGTTATATTGTTTGTGAGTCTGTGAGTTTCAGAACGTAAAGAAATGTAGAGAACAGATGTTTACAGAGTACTCACATTGAAACCTTCTTCCTCCAGCCGTGTCCTGCAGAGTTCCAGGTCGAAGCTCGGTGTTAATATAGAGGGGGTGGATAGGGCCACTACACACTGACCTGATAAACACATACACACATAGTATGGTCATAGGGTATAAGATAGACCAGCAGAAAATGAATCAAAAGTTTTACCTTTTAAGTGTCATATAAATGTATACTATACATGTAAAATATTTTAAATAAAAAAAATTATGAGGAAAATAACCAATGATACTGCTTATAAATGTACACTACATGTGTAAAGAGTATAAAATAATCGATAAAGTGCTGCTTTCCAATATTTAGCATTTATGCATTCATTCATTTGCCGAACCACTTATTTGCAGAACAGTCGTGGAGAGGCGGGGTACACCCTGAACAGCTCGCCAGACAATCACAGGGCAGTACACACACAACAATTCACACTCAATCACTCTCATTTGAAACAACCAGTTAGCCTAATGTGCATGTGTTTGGACTGTCAGAGGAAACCGAAGTAAGAACAACTCGCCAAGCTTGGGACTCACGAGCCGCCACCGTGCCCCCCCTTTTCCAGTCCCAGGATTTCAGTTTAGAGTTACATTTAATGATGAAGGACAAATTAATTATTGTTATCAGTTCCATTTAAGCTGCTCTAAAGAGTAATTCCTTCAAAAGTGTTTTTTTTCTGTTTTTTGATGTTAATAAGCCAATAAACTCAATTTGTCAGGTAACATAAAAATCAGAAAGCTCAAGATCTTGTCTCCTCAAAACTTTCTCATGGAAGAAAGGCATTTTAAAGCATAGAAACTTGAAATAAATAAATAAATGCTAATTTTATTTTATTTTATTTTATTTTTGATTATTATTATTATTATTTTTAAAAAAGCATATTACATGACCTGCTAGTAAACTAGGTTATATAGTATAAAATGTTATTCAAGCGTGTTTGTATGAAGGGGGTGGAATTTTGGTGCTTTAGAAATAACCTGCTCACATGCTATAGAACCTCAACTCAATAAAACATGTCAGCTGTGATTAGGTGTGTACTGTATGTTACAGTGTTGATATAGTTTCGGTTTCACTTTTGTGTTATTGTTCTTTTCCGGGTGAATGTCACTGAGTCTGAATATTATCGTATCTGAGAAGAACCCACATGGTGTAACCACACTGGAATTGCAAAACATGTTCAAGGTGTCAGGACACCTTAACCCCGTCTAAGTGAATCACGTCAAACAACACCTTAGTTGACCTCAGCACGTACCTAGATCCCACAATAATCGCCCTTTGTAAAGTTTGGTGTCCCGTGTAACAAGAGGTCAGGCTCTCTTCCATATATGGTAAAAGAATCGTACATGTCTTTCGATTTGGCTTTATAAGGAAGCACTTGGTTCGGTAAATTAAAAAAATTTAGGAATGCGAATGCATTAGAAAAACACTCAGTATCTTTCACTTCATTTATCATTATTATTATTATTCATTCATTCATTTCATGAACCGCTTAATCCTAATTAGGGTCGCGGGGAGGCTGGCGCCCTTCTCAGCCAACTCTGGCCGAGGGCAGAGTACACCCTGGACAGTTCGCCAGGCCATCACAGTTTAATAATAAATGTGTTTTTTTTTTATTTCTTGGCTGGGTGTTTAATTAAAATGTCAGTCCTTTATTTAGCCTAATGTGAGACAGTTACTCTCGAACTCACTCAATCTTTGACTGAACCTTGTAATCCCATTAGGGTCACAGGAAGGCTGGACCCTGAACAGCTCACCAGACCATTGCAGGGCATCAAACACACAATCACTCACACTCACACCTAGGGGCAACTTGGAACAGCCAATTAGCCTAATCTGCATGTCTTTAGACTTTGGCATGAAACCGGATGAAACCCATGTGAGCACAGTGAGAACATGCCAACTCTAAACAGATACACCACCATGCTGCCTCTATGACGGAAGTATAAACAGGAAATAACCTGATTTTCAGACATTCCACGAACTTCAAAAGCAACCATACATGAATATAGTGTTCATTGGTAAATGTTTGTGTTGTTAGAGAAATAAAATTTAACTCTGTGATGGGAACAATAAGTCAGCTTTGCTTAAGGCTGCATCATAACGCCTACTCGTTTATTATCTTCCAAGAACAGCACATATATGACACTGAGTCATCTACAGTATTTCCAGTCCTTGCACTTGAGTTTGTAGCTCAGTGCATTAATCTGTCAGCATCCTTTTCTTGCCAGGACATGTTCAGGACATGTTCATGTTCAATAAACTTTTAATCCCTAAATGATTATATTGTTCTGTAAGTATAAAGTGAATGTGTAAGAGTGATCATTTGTTCGTTCACTCGTTTTCCAAAACCCATTTATCCTACTAGGTTATCCTACTAGGGTCAGCCGAGGCTGGGCAAGGTTCATCACTATTCACATTTACTCATGGGGCAATTTGGAACAGTCAGTTAGTCTAATGTGCATGTCTGCATGTTTGGACTATAGAGAAAAAAATGGAGTATTCGTAGGAAAGCCACACAAGCATGGAAAAAAAACATGCAAACTCCACACAAAAACACCCTTGCCAAGGCCAGGACTCGAACCTAGAACCGTCTTGCTGTGTGGTGCACATGCTAATTACCACTACACCACCGTGCCGCTCTAAGATGGAACACCATAAACTCTTAAACACCACTTTAAGGAATGAGGGACATGTCATGGCAGTGCTACATACCGTTTGTCCATGTGGACCTTCTGCTGCTTGCTCTGTGGACTCGGGTGTTTCCCGACGAAATCCCAGATTCAGGATCACCCCTGTCTCGGTTCCACTGATGGGCCCCGTCTGCCATGCTGAAAAGATTTCATGACATTAATACCATGGCTAATTATTACACACCAGATGAAAACTATTTCTATAGTCTGTAGGTTTGACTGCGGAAAGAAAAAGAAAGTGAGTCAGTTCCTGTCACCGTGATCCAACATGCGTCATATGAATATCAGCAACTGTTCAGCTGATATTTACTTCTTCCAGGCAGACAAAGCCATTCCTTCTTCCCGGTGCTCGCATCATTCGCACTTGAGCTGGAGATTCCACAATAGCTGTGGAGTGAACTCTCATCGCAAGTCACACTGCACTTCCAGCTTCTTTATACTGTACAAACGTATACATATCTAACACTTTATTCTGGATCTACAAACTGAAATCCACTCAGGTTTAAATCCAGTGTAGTTCAAAGGCTTTTTTTTTTAAGATTTGCAAAAAGTAGTCATGTTCAGACCTGAGTAAATCAGAACAGGAAATATCAGCCTGGAGCACTTCTTCTTTTATTGTTTCGTGAAAACTTTCATGTTAAAAAAAAAAACAGTATGACTCCTCAGTGTGCTTTCTTGACTGCTCTTTCTTTTGAAACTTCATGAATCTCCTAAACATTGCTTAAGGAACCTTCTAGTCCTACTTGAGTGAAGACGCTGCATGAGGCCTACGATCGGAGAATGCATAACCCCTGTATGTTTCCTCCTTTAAATCAAAAGCTCAGCATCCCCAGGCTATGCTCTAAATAAAATTGAAACTTACTGTGCTGCAGATGAAGCAGTCAGCACGACACCATATGCCCAGCTCGAACGCCGCTCTCTAACACCTCCTGAGCTGTGAATGAGAAACATAGCACCAGAAAGAGAAGGAAAGACGACGCAAAGTAAATAAAATGCAGCATCGTCCCATCTCTCTGCTTCACACACACATACACACACACACACTTACTGCTGCTAGCTGGCAGAAGAGCAAACACACATGATAACATCAGTGGTGTGATGTAGACTAGTCCATCTCTTCTTTCACTCTTGCATCTTACTCCCCGTCTGCTTCACGTGTTCTTGTTGTAACATTCAGCGTTTACCTTAGCCAGCTCCACCCCCAGCTCCCCCTATTCATCTGTCAGGTCCTTAAATTCTTCACGACTTACTTGTCACCTTGATTTTCTTGATCCTTACACGCTCAGTAAATATATTTTCTTCTTGATCACTCGCTTTCTCTCGACACAATAGGTCTGGCATCACTTCCTCCTTTGTGTGGCCTCAAAAACCTTAGCAGCCCTCCCTCTTTTTTTTGTGCTTTTACTTCATCGTCTGTATTTCTTTCTTCTTTCTCTTTCACGTAGAAGCTTGTGACTCCGATCCGCATGACCCGAGGAATTTAGAGCATTTCTCAGTGTGGCTGAGAATCTTAACTGTTCTTTAAAGTGCTGCATCACTCAAAACGTCTCATGGGCTTTTCTCAATCAAACCCTGACACAGGAAAGAATATTTATAGGAACCAGTCTTTAAACCTACAAATGAAATACTCATCACTATGATCATTTACTCAGTCATCACTCATTTGCACAACACTTAAACCTATTAGAGACAAGAGGAGGCTGGAGCCTATGTCAACCAACATTAAGCAAAGGCAGGGTACATCCTGAACAGCTCACCAGACCATCGCAGGACCAACACAAACACAATCATTCGTACTCACATCCACACCTTGGGGCAATTTGGAACATCCAGTTAGCTTAGTGTGCATTGTGGGAGAAAACCAGAGTATGCAGATGAAATCCATGCAAGCACTGGGAGAACATGCAAACTCCGCACTGAAACACCTGAGCTCGGGACTTAAACCCAAGGCCTTCTTGCTGTGAGGTGAACGTTCTAAACACTGGCACGGGGGGTTGATGATCATGTGATTCTGAATCACTGGATACATGTACAAAGGATCTCAAAACAAATAGTTCTGTGGGGATTTCTACTGAATTTCTCTCTCTTGCTCTAACCACAGTTTAACCACAACTCGTTCTCAGTCAGCAAAAAGCAAGTTGTTTCCCTATTTACATTTTAAAGTTGCAGAATTGGCTCCCTGATTGGCTCCCAGAATTATACATATATATATATATGTGTGTGTGTGTGTGTGTGTGTGTGTGTGTGTGTGTAATTTTTAATTTATTTATTTTCATTTTTGTGAAAATGTATTTAAAAAATTATAGAATAGTAATTTTTGAATTCTTTTTATTAGGAGCCCTTTTAGACAAAAGTGGCAGCATATAATCTTCACTGCACACTAGAGGCAGACTTGTGGTTAAGACCTTGCCCAGGGGTCTTAGCACATTGGCAGTTTAACGGGGATTTGAACCCACAACCTCTTGATCATGAGCCCAGCACCCAAGCAACCACACCACCAGTCCCACTCTGATAGATAGGAGCATATTTATAAAAATTTATACTTTGTTGCCTCGAAGACACAATTCATCAGAGCGTCAGTCATATTGGTAGAGGTAAGTTCGCCCAGTAAACCAATACAGGTATGCATGGAAGCTGGGTTTTCTGAATAATAAGGAGTACTACATTTTACATGCAACCAAATTTAATTAATCTTTTTTATTATTATTATTTAATGATGCATGTTCATTATGCTTAGAGGTTAAGGAGATGGGTTACTGATCCAAAGGTCAGCGGTTCAATCCCCACAATCATCGCTGTTGGGCCATTGAGCAAGGCTTTAACCCTCAATTGCTCAGTTGTATAAAAATGATAATTGTAAGTCGCTCTGGATAAGAGCATCTGCCAAATGCTGCAAATGTAAATGCGAATGTATACAAGCACAGGGAGAACACAGGGCGAACTCCTCACAGGAACACCGTCGCCAAGTCCAGGACTTGAACCCAGGACCTTGTTGTACAGCAGACGTGCTTGCCACTGTGCCATCATGCCACTCTTTTTTATGATAAATGATATATTGATTAATAAAGATATGAAATATGATATATGTTTATTATAACGTATAATAACGGTATTATGCATAATAAACGTATAATAAAATGTATAATAACGATATTGCCATAAACATCCAAAAATCATTGTTCCCCAAGTAGCACACAAGTGAGGGATCTTAATAAAACATTTTAGGTTCTAATCTTAGGGTTTCCAGAATATTGTGTCTACCAATATGGCAGCGATGTTGACATACAATGCGGTGTCTAACATCGAGTATATACACACACAGTATGTTGCTTTATAATTGAATGTTTCTCTGCTGCCATCTTGAGGTACAGATCACCAAACACAAGTTTCTGAGATTTCATACCTCTTGTATAATATGCATGCAGATCTACAGTAGATATAAGATTAAAATATATATCATGCTTTTTAACAAACACAAAATAACTTTATGTACAAGCTTTAAAATATTATTAGCCCAAGTGGCGATATGTTATGTTCATTGCTCAGTGATAAGCACTGTCACCTCACAAGGGACTGTTTTCTCTGTGCTTGTGTTGGAGATTTTATTGTCTTGAATGTATATACTTTGTATCTGAAAAAGCTTTTTTGGACTGAGCAATTCTGTTTTTGATCTTGTTCAGTGTTCCTCCGTCGTCGTTTGTCCTGTTTAACAACCAGAAGCCAAGTTCAAAGCAGCTGAGATGTGGTGCCTATGACATGATAAGAATATCATACACGGACCACATTACAAATGAAGAGGTACTGGACAACGCCGTCTGCTCAAGAACATCCGCAGTAGACAGGCAAGATTCCTTGAACATGTAAAGCGAAGATCTGGATTGGAGAACTTAGCTACCACCGCAAAGCGAGAAGGAAAGAAAGCAGAGGAAGACAGAGAGAGAAACATCTAGATGGCATCCGTAGATAGCTGAAGATAGATCATGTCTGAGAAACTATCCCTTGTGTGAAAGATTATGAGAGATGGAAGGCCATGATCACCTACGCATTACAGCATGGCACCTGAACTGACCTGACCTGTGTGGGTTTTTTCTGGGTACTCTGGTTTCCTTTGACAGTTCAAAGACATGCACATTAGGCATGAGTGTGAATAGTTGTGTGTGTGCTGGCATTGTGTCTGGCGAGCTGTTCAGGTGTACCACCCTGTGTTGGCTGAGATAGGCATTAGCCTCCCAGCAACCCTAGTAGGATTAAGCGGTTTGGCAGATGAATGAGTGAGTGAGAGTGAGTACAAAGATATCCACAGTAGGTTAACTGGCTAATTGCCCATAGGTGTAGTATTTGTTAGCCCTGTGGTAGACTGGCAAGCTGTACGCTGACACCAAGAGATGAGTCTATTATTAGCGGTAATTTAACTAAATGTATTTTGCTTTATCAATCCCTTTAAATGCATTTTCCTATAATAGACAATACCAGTGCCCCTGCTGGAAAAACCAACAAAGACCAGCATGGAAATCATGCTGGTCTATGCTGGTTTGGTGCTGTTGTATGCTGGTCCACTAGTATGAGATTCAGCATCCAATCACCAGCATCCCATGCTGTACCAGCATACCAGCACCAAAACGTAACATAACATGCTGGCTATGCTGGTGTATGCTGGTTTTCCCAGCATCCTTCATTAAAGATGAAACTTCAAACCAGCATGATTTCCATGTTCCACTTTGTGCATGGACGTTTGGGCCATGGGCTCCCACCTTAGGGTTTTTGGGCCACGGAGGCCATCTTAGGTCGCCCAAACGACCTAGATTCGTTCCATTAAACCTTAACTTTGGTCTGGGGGAGGAAAACGGAGCACCTGGAGGAAACCCACCCAAGCACAGAGGAGAACATGCAAATTCCACACAGCCCTTCACTGTGACGTAGCAAGCACTAATCACTGAGCCATTAAACCCATCTCGTCCCATATCATTCCATGAAAATATATTTTCTGATGTTAATTATTATAAGTTGTATAATTGTGTTACTTTGCAACCCCATAATAGCGTAAACAACAACAATAATAATAATAATAATTAAAAGGACAATTGGATACAGGGAGACAAGACTTCTGCACATTGTGTGCGCATCCAGTACCCTACCTAACGCTCCTGCAAAGCTACAGGCCGGCTTGGATCACGTGGCTTCGCACGTCACACACATCACATGACAGTTCTGGATGAGGATGGTAGTGAGCGGCAGGTGACCCTTACACTGTTTTTAACGGCTAAACCGACTGTGTTTGGATTTATGTCGGGGGTTTGAGCACTCAGGGAGCACCAAGAAGCCAAGGAGATGCGCAGGATGGATTTATTTGTGTGTCTGAGCTTGGTGTGGATGTTCCTGCTGACTTCTGCACTGCAGTCAGAGGTAACAAAAACAAACCGAGGGTCAATAATAATATTAACACTGGGAGTTTCAGTGCTCACTGGGGTCCTGAGAGATCTTAACATGATCTTAACAGAACTTGATGCTCACTGTACTTCAGTGGGTTTCCTCAGGGTATTTCCGTTTCCTCCCACAGTCCAAATGCTGATTATAGACGAGTGTGCTGTTCCAAGTTGCCCCTTTGTGTGAGTGTGTCGCCCTGTGATGGTCTGGTGGGCGGTTCCGGGTGTACACCCTTCACCCGGTGTCGGCGGAGACGGGCTCCAGCGTCCAGCGACCCTCGTAGGAGTAGGGAAAGGGGGGCTACTTACCATTTGTAAACCGATCATCAAATTTCAATGAAATTCTCACCAAAGCGAGCTTTGATTAAAAGCCTGAAATGAAATTAAGGATGGTCTACCAGCATCCACCTCATTGCAATTTTCATATTTTTGGGATTTTTGGAAAATCGAGCCAACCCGCCCCATGGCTCGGCATCTGGGGGGCTAGTAGACTCAGTTAGTAATTACTGCTTTTACACAAATAAATATGTTTGAACAGAACAATGCGTGACACTGAGAAATTTACTGAGGTTTGAACGCAAAAACGTTTGATACCAGCTAAGATTTTCTGACGACTGTTCAAGCTATTTAACCAACTTTGTACAACATCATGTAGACAGTGTATGAATGTGTTGTGTTTAGAATTCTGTCTGTTCTTTGATGGTGTCTAGGGGGTCATCAAAGATCAACTTCAGACAGGCTCGAGCAGTGCCACCCTCTGGGGTGAGAGGGGGTGAATTTTGACAGTGTCACTTTCGCTGACGGCGTCGATATCCTCTGGGTCCGGTAACGGTCACCTGAAATGTAACAGTCACCAAGTCCTCTTCCCTGTCCAGCGCTGTAATTTGGCCGAGCTCCTCTTTCTCACCATTTTGGATGATCGACTGCATTGCAAACATCATGAAAAATTAATGCTCAGCTACTCGTGTTACTTGGTATTTCATGTATAGTGTGTTTGATCATAACTTATATGGGGTAGGTTGGCTCAGCGAACCAACTTCACCCACTAAAAGTGAGCCAACGATCCCCAGCATGCCAAAACTCACTTGAAGTAGAATTTTTTGGTTTTGAGAAACATAAAAATTAATAGTCATAATTTGTGCATCACATTATAAAAAGGCCATCTTTGTACTCTGCATATTAATCATTATATTTTGACTTTTCTAAGTACGCAGAAAAAAATTTTTAGAGTAAAAAATGTTTTTTTATGTACTCACCCAAAATCAAGTGGTGCAGCAAGCTGAAAGTAAGATGGCAGCTGTCTGACCTAGCAATAGGTCACATGACAAAAGGTTACAGTTCAGCACAGCACAGTTTTCAAAACTAGGCCTGACCCAACTAGCCCCCTATAGCTAACACCCCTCTTTCCCCTAAGTGGCTCGCATAATGAGTGAGGATGAAAGTTCAAGCTTAGGAAATCAATTCATTTGATAAGGAGGTGAAAGAGCTCGACAAAGTAAAGTACTAAAGCTCTGCTGCATGGTGGTTAGCATGTTCTCACGGCAAGAAGGTTCTGGGTTTGAGTCGCAGGCTCGGCGAGGGCATATCTGTATGGAGTGTGCATGTTGTCCAGCTGCTTGCGTGGGTTTGCTTTGGGTACTCCGGTTTCCTTCCACAGCCCAAAGACATGCACATTAGGCTAATTGGCTGTTTCAAATTGCCCCTAGATGGGAGCGACAATGCGAATGGTTGTGAGTATGTGTTGCCCTGCAACAGTCTGGTCCCTTGATGATGATGATAATAAGTATACATTGATGGTCAGGACAACATCGCATGTCATGTACAGGGTCCTACACTCTGTAAAATTTTCATTTGTTCTGCTAGATCTAACGAACCACATTTTAGGGTCAAATAAGCCTTGTTATGACACCAGTGCTGTTAACGGAGATTCTTTACCTTGGATGCTTAATATATTCGCCACCTCGTAGGAGAAGATGATATAAATAACTTTTTTTTTGTCATTAAAATATTGATTCTCCTGCAGAAAATACGCTTATCATAACTGTTATGTAATTACCTCCATCAAGGAGCTTCTGTATTATCTTCTGTTATTGTGTTTGTTAGCAATTTCGTCTTCTTCCGCTTGTTCCGGGGTCGGGTCACAGGGGCAACCTAAGCAGTGAGGTCCAGACGTCCCTCTCCCCAGCCACTTCCTTCAGCTCTTCAGGGGGGACGCCGAGGCGTTCCCAGACCAGCTGAGAGACGTAGTCCCTCCAGCATGTTCTGGGTCGACCCCGGGTTCTCATCCTGGTTGGACATGCCCGAAACACCACACCAGGGAGGTGCTCGGGAGGCATTCTAATCAGATCCCCGAGCCACCTCAACTGGCTCCTCTCAACGTGAAGGAGCAGCGGTTTTACTCCGAGTTCCTCACGGATGACAGAACTTCTCACCCTATCTCTAAGGGAGAGACCTGCCACCCTGTGAAGGAAACTCATTTCAGCCACTTGTATTCGTGATCTCGTTCTTTCAGTCACTACCAAAAGCTTGTGACCATAGGTGAGAGTAGGAACGTAAATCGACTGATAAATTGAGAGCTTTGCCTTCTGGCTCAGTTCCCTCTTCACCACGATGAACCGGTACAAGCTCCATTTTACAGCAGAAGCTGCATCGATCAGCCTGTCGATCTCCCGCTCCATCCTTCCCTCACTCGTGAACAAGACCCCGAGATACTTAACCTCCTCCACTTGGGGCAAGACCTCATTCCAGACCCGGAGGGTGCATTCCACCCTTTTCCGATGAGACCCATGGCCTCGAACTTGGAGGTGCTGATTCTCATCCCGGTCGCCTCACACTCAGCTGCGAATCGTTTCAGTGAGAGCTGAAGGTTCTGGCTCGATGAAGCCAAAAGGACAACGTGATCTGCAAAAAGCAGAGACGAGATCCTATGGCCACCAAACCAGAACCGCTCAACACCTTGACTGCGCCTAGAAATTCTATCCATAAAAATTATGAACAGAACCGGTGACAAAGGGCAGCCTTGGTGAAGTCCAACCCCCACTGGAAACAAATTCGACATGTTACCAATGCGGACCAAGCTCTGGCTCCGGCAATACAGAGACCGAACGGCCTGTAGCAACGGATCTGGTATTCCATATTCCTGGAGCACACCCCACAAGATAGCCCGAGGGACACGGTCGAAAGCCTTCGCTATACCCAAAAGCATATGTGGACTGGTTGTGCAGACTCCCTTCTGAACCCCCAGGCTCTTCCTCATCCACAGAGGGTGTGTTGGTGATTACGCAAAAGGTTTTGTGCATATTTCCATGAAATTTCTTCTACATGTGGAACTTTGACCCAGGAAAGGCATATTAAATTTTGGAGATGATCCAGGACAAATTTAAGGATTATTTAAATTTGTGAAATGTGATGGTTTTTGACATTTTAGTGATACAGGGGATGGGTTAAATGCAGATTCTGCTGAGCCTGGTGGAGGTTTGTGTTCTCTGAGTGCTCTTGCTATGGTTGTAGCTCCATAATGCCACATGGTGGTTTTGCATCCAGAGTCCTTTGAAACTTTATAAGGACCCTGAGCATCATATATTTTGTGAACTACCAGGATGTTTTGCATAAAAATCTGCTGACGTCTGCTCAGATTGGTGTGCTTTTAGCATAACAATGAATAAAATCCAAACCATGTGTAAAAAAAAAAAAAAAAAAAAAAAAAAAGTGAAAATTTAAAAAATAGAATCAATATAATTTCATTGACGACCAAATCAGGAGTTCAACATACCCATTCCAGTTCTCCATCACAGCATGATCGGGCTTATGCATGTGGGTGTACAAACTTTTTCATGTATGTTATTTTTTTTAGGGAATAAATTGGCTTCAGTCACTCTTTAACCCAGTCACCCATCATCACATGATCTTTTATGCCCAGTATAATCTTTTGTGAGAATTTATATCCCTTTCAAGATCTTTTATAGCCTTTTAAAGCTATAACTATAAATGAAAAAATAAAACTAGGTTTAACGGTTAGAGAAGCAGGTTTGGGACCAAAAGGTCACTGGTTTGATGCCTGAACCAGCAAGGAAAATGTGTGGTAGTGGGGGAGTGAGCAGCACCGTCCCTTCCTCCACCTCCATGTCTGAAGTGCCCTTGAGCAAGGCACCTAACCCCTAGCTCCTCTCTGGGCGCTGCTATGTGGCAGCCCACTGCTCCGAGTGTGTGTATGTGTGCGTGTGTGTGTGTGCTCACTTCGGATGGGTTAAATGCAGATTCTAAATTTCCCTTGCAGGATTAATACAGTATATCAAAATAAATAATAATAATAATCTCTAGTCATGTTGTCTGACTGTGATATGGTGTAATAATTTCTTCTTATTTCACTCATATGTTGCTCTTTATTGTGTTATTTAATGTTGCAGTTGCCGATTAAGCCACTGATTTATGACGAGCAGTTGCTGTGGGTGAGCAACGGAGCAGGCGAGGTGAACACGTACCGTATCCCTCTGCTGACGTTCACTTCTCGTGGCAGCCTGTTAGCCTTTACTGAAGCCAGGAAACGGTCGTCAAGTGACATCGGGGCAAAGTTCATTGCAATGAAACGTTCCACAGATAGAGGTGATCAAAACAAACATGCTCGTCTGCACAGAAATCAATCTTAACCCTGGTCCAGACAAGCCCTCACAGGTGTGACCAATTTTCTGATTGCCAGGCTGATGCTGGAAGGGTCAGTGCTCTTAGCGCACCGTTGCATTTAGAAAGAGTCTACATGGAGCCGGCCTTTTAAACATGGTGGCTCACAGCCGTGTATGCACGGAGTCGGCTGTACTCTGCTCAGAGTTTGGATATGTGTACCTCATGTGTTCCTTAGTAAATCAGTTCTGCCATTTCTTCATTCTTTCATCCCCAAGGTGCTACCTGGTCTCCTACATCCTTCATCGTGGATGATGGTAGTCTGGTGGATGGATTAAACCTCGGCTCGGTTGTAGTGGATGAGCAAACGGACTCTGTGATCCTGATCTACTCTCTGTGCTTCCACCAATACCAGTGCAGCACCTCCAGCACCATGTTAGTGGAGAGTCTGGATGATGGTCTGACCTGGAGCACTCCTCGCAATCTGTCTGTCCAGCTTGGGGTGAAGAGCTTCGCCCCTGGACCAGGATTCGGTATTCAGGTGGACTCCTCCTCTTCATGCTGTAAAATTCTGTAAAATGACTCATATTCAGGTCAATCACTGAAAAATAGTATTGGACGCTTCTGTATTATGCATATCTCGATACATAATCAGTCATTTAACGTATAAAAGACTGTTTGTGCTGTCCAGGACACTTGATTGAGAATTACTTGAATATAAGCCACCCCCACTTTGCTTTGACTAACAGGAACAGACGCCACACTTTCACTCTGACACTGACATAAGCAGAAGCCACACCTCCTTCACTCGGACTGACATAAACAGAAGCCACACCTCCTTCACTCGGACTGACATAAACAGAAGCCACACCTTCACTCAGACTGACATAAGCAGAAGCCACACCTTCACTCAGACTGACATAAGCAGAAGCCACACCTCCTTCACTCGGACTGACATGAACAGAAGCCACACCTCCTTCACTCGGACTGACATGAACAGAAGCCACACCTCCTTCACTCGGACTGAGATGAACAGAGGCCACACCTCTTTCACACTGGATTATGTTCACTTCTGACATGAACAGAATCCACATTTCCATCAATTTGATTGAAGGCACAGAAGCTGTGCCTCCTTTACTTTGACTGACAGGAATAGAAGCCACACCTCCTTCACTTTGACTAACAAGAACAGAAACCATACCATCACTTTGAATAATGGCCACACCCACATCACATGATCATGTTTGTAACATGCTTTTACAGAAACGATTGAGTCCAGCAGTAGGCCGTTTGGTGGTGTGCGGTCATGGCACGCTTGAGGGTAACGGGGTTTTCTGTATCCTGAGCGACGATCACGGGTGCACATGGAAGAACGGAGCATCGCTGAAGAGCATTCCCTATAACCAGCCCAAACAGAGCCAGGACTTCAACCCAGATGAGTGTCAGGTACGTTGACAGACGGATGAAATTTGGGATATTAATTGGAGTAGAGCTGAGCCTGCGTCTTCTTTGGAAAACCTGTAACTCTGAACATTCATACAGTTCTCAAATCAGCCAATCACGTGGCAGCATAAAATCACGTGTGTACTGCTCACACAGTGACTTTAACGAGCCTGTCTTCACGATTGTCGTCGAGTGTATCGCAAGTTGCCAGTGGTACCATACGATGATCATAATTCTTTCCGCGATGTAAAAGGCTGTGAATCTTCCCCTCAGATCATGCTTTCAAAGCGGAGAGGACGAGCAGTTTTACTGCTTAAACTGGACCTCCAGTTAATTTTTGGTTAAGAAAAATTTTAAGTGTTTTGCTGCGACTTAACTTAAATAATATTTCACTCACTCACTCATCACTCAGTCATTTGCCAAACTTCTTAATCGGATTAGGGTTGCTGGGAGGCTGGATCCTATCTCAGCCTACACTAAGTGAAGGCAGGGTACACCCTGAAAAGCTTGCCAGACCATCGCAGAGCCAAAAATTTCTTATTAACCTTATTTGCTCGGTCCGTTTAGAGAAATCTCAGCCTGTGGTCTTTTTTTGCACAGGCCTCATCTTCAGTCTGATCTATACTACAGCCCTGAGGCTGAGATTTCTCTGTACAGACCTCACACTCGGTTAATAATTTTATAACAGTTATATACCATTAAAGAGCTGCAAAGCTCAGGTGCCAAAACTGAAGCCGCTGATCCACCGGCTCCCTTGCCAAGCGGATTTTCTTTTCTAATTCTCCATGCAAGTCGCCTGCACCATGGAGATGCCCCGAAAAAGCTACTGGTGAAATTCTGTAAATAAAAAAGCATCGGAAAAATGTTTTAAAAATTGGGTGTGTGGCTTTTCTGCAGGATATTTCTGTTGTCCGAGTAAAACTATTTGTTCAGAAACCATCAGTTCATTTCTTATTCATAGAACTGTTGTATCGTGCTCCCGAGTGGCGCATCGACAAGGTGCGCGACTATCAGCCCGGAGATCGCAAGTTCGAATCCGGGTTGATGCCACAGCCATCCGTGACCGGGAGTCCATGGGAGCTAATTGGCCG
>JAOUQZ010000012.1:16333522-16344262 GCA_028564935.1 Neosilurus hyrtlii
TGCATTTTAGCATTCAGTTACCTTGTTATGGCTTTGGCAGGTGAAAATATAGTATGTTTTCTACTGAAATTTACCAACAAAAAAAAAATTGATAAAATTGCACTGTTCCACTTAAAGGGCCAATATCTCGAAATCACTACCTGCGACTTCCGACTCATTTTGCCAGATCGGGTCACATATTTGAACTCATGCTTTCTTTCTCAGACATCCTATAGCTGAACACAGGAAACTCCCAGTCTAGTCTCCCCCAGTTCTGTGGGTAAAAATTGCAGTCTCCATTGTTTACTTACTGATAAAAATCTGTTACCCTATAATAGGGTCATAAATCATAGGATCTAAAAGGTTAAAGGTTAAGTTACTGATTTATAAGGCAGGATGTATATTGTACCCCTTGTATACCATATTAAACATATTTCCTGTGACGTCAAGTAAAGGTCAAGAAAGATCCACCACGGGGTACCCTAGCAGCACAAGATGTGTGTAGGCGTGGCCTAAAGATAGCAAAAAGGATATACAAACAATAAAACTGGAGTGAGTTGAGAAGATGGAGCTCACTCTGTCTGGTTGCTAGGAGAAGGTGGTTCTCGAAAGAGGAATAACAAGGAACCGGTGAGGCCTAGAGAAGATGGTTCCTTACAGTTTCAAAACATACATTTCTCTGCAAACACTGCCATAAAAAAATTACAGAATTTAGACAATAACATATTTTTACATCCAGCCAATGAAAATGCTGTATTTTAAAGCTGTACTCTATACACTTTCTGAATCTCATGTCCAGAGTGATTAAGAAAAAAACTGATGTTGTTTAAGTGTTGATTTTCAGGTGTCTACTCAAAGTGATGAGCCTTGTGCACCCATGACACAATTGTCAGTTCACTGGCTGACCTTCCTTGGACCACCTATGGTCGGTACTTACCACTACATTCCCTCAAGACCTGCTGTTTTGGAGACAGACCCAATTGTTTATCTATCACAATATGGCAGTTACGTGATGTGAATAACACATATCATATGAGTATCTCATTTTAATTATCTCACCTGCCAATGAGTGGGCTGTATTGGGCAGAATAGTCAACAGTGAGTTCTCAAAGTTGAAAACGAGGAAGCATAAGGATCTGAGTGACTTTGACCAGGGCTACATCGTGATGGCTAAACGCCTGGGTCTGTTCCTCTCCAAAATAGCAGGGCTGGTGTGGTGTTCTTAGAATGCAGTGGTAAGTACCTACCAAAGATGGTCCAAGGTAGGACAACCAGTGAACGAATACTGACCTATTGGTTCTCTGTAACTACAAAAATATTTATTAAAAACAGGCAGATCAAGAAGGATGAAACCTGTTGACATGAATCTTATGAATTCTGTTTTACGTTGCATAAAGTGATTAAAACTGCAAACAAAAACGACTTTATTACTGTACCTAGTATGTGTAATTAAAAAAAAATATATATATATATATATATTTTTTTTTTCCTTACCATGCCCTCCCATCTCTGTTAGATCAATCCACTTATTACCGATGAGCAGTTGCTGTGGGTGGGTGGCGGAGCCGGCGAGGTGCACACATACCGGATTCCACTGCTGAGCTTCACCCCTCGTGGACATCTAGTGGCTTTTGCAGAGGCTCGAAAGACATCATCAGCTGACATGGTGGCCAAATTTATAGCCGTACGGCGCTCAACAGACAAAGGTGTGTTAGATTTTCCCAGTTCAGCTTTTACTCCACATACAGAGCGGAGCGACTGTCTTTCATTAATCACTTCTTTTGCTGTAGGAGCTACATGGTCTCCCAGTACCTTCATACTGGACGATGGGATTCACACTGATGGCTCAAATTTAGGCTCTGTCGTTGTGGATGAAGAAACCGGAGCCCTGATTCTAGTCTATTCTCTGTGCTTTTACCGCTACAAATGTGGGCCTTCTAGCACCATGTTAGTGGAGAGTCTGGATGATGGTGTGACCTGGAGCCGTCCACGCAATCTCTCTGACGAATTAGGAGTCAGGAGTTTCATCCCAGGGCCGGGATTTGGCATTCAGGTACAATCTCTGAAACCTGACACATTCACTCATTTGCTGAACCACTTATTCTTCTGTTAGGGTCGCAGGGAGGCTGAGCTTATCTCAGTCAACACTGGGCGAAGAAAGGGTACACTCTGACCATCACAGGGCAGCACACTCACACACCCAGGAGCAATTTGAAACAGGCAATTGGCCTAATGTGCATGTCTTTAGACTGTGGGAGCAAACCGGGGTACCCGGAGGAAATCCACACAAGCATGGGGAAAACTTGCAAACTCCACACAGACACTCCATTGCCCACGCACTTGAACCCAGGACCTTCTTGCTGTGAGGCAGATGTGCTAACCACTACACCACTGTGCCGCACTTAATACATTCAATACAGTCAAAATATTTGATTAACTGTAATAAAAAATCTCTGCTTTTTTGCATTAAAACCAATAGAAGCGCTATCCACCTGCCAAGGGGCGTTTGGTGGTGTGCGGTCACAGCACACTCAATGGTAACGGGGTTTTCTGCATCCTGAGCGACGATCATGGGAAAACTTGGAGGAACGGAGGCTCGCTGAAAAGCATCCCTTATAACCAGCCCAAAAAGGGTCAGGACTTCGACCCAGATGAGTGTCAGGTAATAGACAAGGAATTTCTACCTCTTGATTACTGAGAGAAATCTGTCCACGAGCTGATTCTTTGTTCAGATGAAATGTCTTTGCTTCCTCGTAGAAGTTAATAACGGAATCCTATTGAAAAGACTGACTTGTTTGCCAGTTCATGTATGAAATTTTAGGGGGTTTTTTTGTTGTTGTTTTGTGTTTCCAAATTCATTTCTCGTAAAAATAAAAGGCATTTTTAGCCACTCGGGTTTATTCTTGCATATTAAGGAACTTTTTCAGACTGGCTGGCCGATAAAAGGTCTATTATTTTGTGTTTTAGCCTTGATTACAGCCCGTAATTGCTATGGCATTGTTGCTCCAGTTGGTCAGGTCGAGGCTCAGCAACATTATGTGGCAATATGATGTTGCCACATAATGAAGTAGGCTGATAACCTGAACGTACTGAATGACCAGATTATCACATCTTATTATCACATTTTCACACATACACCAGCACCACAGAGTCCTGACCTTAATCCTTTAAGTCTTTGGGACATGCTGGAGAAGACTGAGTGGTCTTCTGAGTGGTTCGGTTTTCCCGTCGTCAATTCAAGATGTCGGTGAAAAATGAAGCCGACTCTGGAAGGAAATAATTATGTGGTGTTGCCATGGTGATGTTATGAATGACTCCCAAAGACAGACGAATGAACAATAATAACACTAATAATAACATAAAATAAACATGTAAATAACAAAATAATCACCACACCTGTGATGCGTTCTGCCATTGACAGAGACACACTAGCCAATCGTACGTATCTGTGAACTTGTATATGTGGAACAGGGTAGATAGCACTTAACTCTCACTGTGTTACTTTGCCCTGTGAAGCAGTTAGAAAAAAAAATCTAGAAGCAATGTATAAAGCACTGTGGGTCTGATGTCCCAGGGTAGTAGCGCCCCTCTCTGTGATGTCATCACAGTGTATGTCATGTGACACACTGGCAGGACATTGTGAGAGACAAAGACACAAAGCCTGGCTCCTCAGTAGAGCACCGAGACATCCCACAAAAAGGTTCTGGCTCGCTTTACATCATTAGGAGAAATCAGATGATAACCTTTGCCTTCCCTGGTTGGTACGTTTTGTATGTCGTCTTTTGTATCACTCTGTCATTCTTTTCAACCGCAGCCGGTGGAACTGCAGGACGGCAGCATTGCGATTAACATACGAAACCAGAACAGCTACCACTGCCGCTGCAGGATGGTGGTGCGGAGCCTGGACGGAGGAGAGACTCTGCCTGTAGAGGAGTTGACGTTCGACCACACACTGGTGGATCCCGTGGTGGCAGCTGGAAGTCTCCAGAAGGACGGACTGCTGTACTTCACCAACCCAGCCAACTCCCAAAAGAGTGAGTGAAGTGGATTAAAAATTTTTTTTTTAACAAATTTTTTTTTGGTTTTGTTATGGGAGATTCATATGGCAGAGGAACAGCTCAAGCTGTATTAAAGTTAAATAATGGAGGGTGTAAAGACAGCACAATGTACACAGCTGCTGTTTGGGAATTCGGAAACTTAATAAAAAATATTCATCTTTGCTGTAGCACAGAACAGGATTGATTAAAGATTTAAAAGTATACCGTAGCATACATCAAGATTGGTATTAGCTAGTGTCGTGGCAGACACAGGTCAATTCACCAGGAGACGTAGATTCAAAATCAAGAGCAGTTTTATTCAAAGTTCAGGAACAAGTTATTTAGTCAGAGTGAAAGTTCAGCGCAGCAGGTTTGATCTCTAAATGAGCATTTGAAGACACCAAAATCCAATCAAGGCTGAGTATATATATATATATATATATATATATATATATATATATATATATATATATATACAGTCAGTTTGCTAGTGTTAAGCGTTCACCACCATTCCTTGGTTTTTCAGAGAAGACAGTGGCTGAGGTATTGTTTACTCCAGGTGTTGTTGACATTATGTTGTAACCGACCTTTGGCTTTAGGGCTTTTCCGCTTCCCTCACTTGTCTGAGGCTTCAGCGAAGTGTCTATGCACGCTATTACACATAAATCATCATTTAACAGCTCAACTACAACTTGATACACTTTTTCCAATCATAATACAACAATATGTTATTACAGGTTTATCAATCACAATCATAATTCAACAGTCATGCGTCAATCATAATACAATGCTTCTACACTAGGAATTAGGGGCCTGTGGTGTAGCGGTTAGGGTGCCGGGCTCATGATTGTTTTACCCCAAATCCACCTGTGAATATGCAACGAATGTCCAGAAAACTAGACTATATTTGTTAAACAGCATTTCAGCTTGCAAATCAAAAGGTATTTCACATTTTTTTAAGTAGCATGGAGTGACTGGGAATGGATCACAACATGAACTTTTTGTAATCTTGCTGGGCTGAACTGAATGTTTTCAAAGATTGAAATACATTTATATTTATGGCACTTGGTTGACGCCGTTATCCAGAGCGACTTACATTTTTATCGCATTAATACAACTAAGCATGCGAGGGTTAAGGGCCTTACTCATGGGTCCAACAGTGGCAGCGTGAAGGAACCATCGACTTCTTGATCAGTAACCCAGAGCCTTAACCATAAGCCACCACTGCCCCTGCAACATCATAGTAAATTGAACCAAATTCATTTCTGTTATCCTTCATAAAGCAATTTGTATTCATACAGATATTTTGTTTGGTAACACCATCAATGTCATTTCGGTTCCTTTCTTCAATCATGACATCGCTCCTTTAAACAGTTATACACTCACATATGTCAAGCCTTGTGACATGACTGACAGGAAAGACGCTTTTTCAACAGGAAACCTCATTTTCTTCTGTTCTCATGTTGTTTGTGTCCTTCAGGGGTGAATCTGACTCTGCGCTGGTCTCTGACTGACGGTAACTCCTGGGAAAAGATGACTTTTCAGATCTGGGAAGGGCCGAGTGGTTATTCCTGTTTAACATCGCTGAAAGATGATAAGAAGCACATCTATGTCATATATGAAAAAGGCCACATAGAGTATTACGAGACCATTTCTTTAGCAAAAATCAGCCTGTATGGTGGCATATAGAAGCCGAGTGAGCAGCAAGACAGCACAACACTGTAGCAGGTGATGCAGTCATCGATTCCGGTAAATGAAATGGCCTGCATTGCTCAAATCGAGATAACAGACATCCCTACCTTGTTGAGATTGAGGCATGAAACGTAGCAAATCCATGGTGAAGGAATGACTTTTTAATCATAGCTATAACACAGTAATAACAAGAACCAGCTCGTCTCTCAGACATCCACAAAATTAAATTAAATCTACTGATCTAATAGCAGTTGTAAACGTTAGCGAATCACTGTGGTGTGAGCGGAATATTCTTTGGGGAGGTCACAGTACTCCTTTTGCACATCTTGCCACATCACGTCCCTCTCGGTGCGCATTATATTTGTATCTTGGCATGGTCTGTCTTGTTTTATTCCTTATCTCACTTAAATACTAACTCACATTAAAAGTAATATAGCCTTAAAAATTTCTTTAATATACACTTCAAGAGGATTTAAAGGGGAAAAGGCAACAAATTGATTCATGATTAATGTCAATGACCAACAATAAACTATTTAAACAACATTATACTGACATTGGAGAGATCATTACATGGTTCTTTGGTTATAGAGTTAAAAGTGATGATGCCAGTGCTTTTCTCTTTGTCACTTTAATGTCACATACTCTCTTACTTGCCACAGAAACCACCATTTTAACTTCTTTCAACAGCTTCTGCTGAAACACCAAAAATACTCCTACATAGTCACGTATCTGTACCATTATTTAAACTTATTAGGAGTGTAAAGGGTTCTTTATTCCTGCAGTCTGTATGTTTTATGCTGCTGGAGGCACAAGTGCATGTCTTTGCTCTGTTGTGCACATATGCCCTACCCAGCCAAGTCATCATCATCATCATCATCATCTTCCGCTTAGTTTGGGGGCGGGTCGCGTGGTCAGCAGCCTAAGCAGTGAGGTCCAGGCATCCCTCTTCTCATCCACTTCCTCCAGCTCTTCCCGGATGGGGTGTGTTTGACGGGACGGGACACCGAGGCGTTCCCAGACCAGCCGACAGACGTAGTCCCTCCAGCGTGTTCTGGGTCGACCCCGGGGTCTCTCCCCAGTTGGACGTGCCCGAAACACCGCACCAGGGAGGTGTTCAGGAGGCATGCTAACCAGATGCCCGAGCCACCTCAACGGGCTCCTTTCAAAGCGGAGGAGCAGCGGTTCTACTCCGAGCTCCTCCCAGATGGCCGAGCTTCTCACCCTGTTTCTGAAGGACCCCCCACCACCCTGCGAAGGAAGCTCTATCCAGCCGCTTATATCCAATCAAGTAGATAAATTCATCTACTTTCATCACCGTTACCCCTTGCAGTTGCACGCTTTCCATCACCTTCCCTCTCAGTCGCACACATGTACTCTGTATACCTCTTGAGTTGTGTTTTGTTATTATTCCTTTTTTTTAATTCTTTACATTTAAAAAAATAAATAAAGTAAAAGAAAGGAAAGCATTTGCAGCAGTGGAACATGTGTCTGAGGGAATGATGCCACAGAATGTTTCATTGTGATATTATTCCCTGCTAGAAAATCTCTATGAATATCTCACACACACAGACACACACAGACATGTGGACACGTGTGCTCTGTTCGGAGGAAGCTAAAGCTGAAAATGAAGACCATACTACACCTTTCTAACTTTCTAACAATGACAGTGTAGGACGATGGACGTCCGGGTAAGCAGGAGGGGAAAAACAGCATTTGTTTGAAGAAAAAAAATTCCTCGTATAGACAGAGGGAATTTTTCCTTGCCACTATCGTGTAGGGTTTGTAGAAGAATTGTTTAAATTCCTTATCATATTTGTTTTCACAACAATGTCAGTTGTGAAAAGTGCGAAACAATGCCACCTCGACTGGATCCGCTCAACACGGAGGAGCAGTGGTGTACCCTGCCCTCGCCAGTCGGCTGAGATGGGCGTCAGCCTCCCTGTGATCCTAATTAGGACTATAGTTACAGTATACAGTATATAGTTATAGATACACTTAGCAATGCTCTACCAGGAAGGCGGACTCTGTGTCCCTCTGTCTCTCTGTCCATTTGTCTCTCAGTCACAAAGTCCTGCCAGTGTCTCATATGACCTAAACACTCTGTGATGTTGGGTAGTGCAGGTAGGGCCCTCTTTGTGACATCATCACCTATTCATTGACCTTCACACATTGTGATGATTCCACAGAGAGGGGCATTACCTCCACCTTCCCGTGACATGCCACCCTGCAGAGCTTTTCACAACTGCTTGCAAACTGCGTTATTGCTCTTATTATTATTGTTTTTGTTAAATAAGAGTAAATGACTAGACAGGCATTATCTTCATTTAATTAGATTTAAAATTTTAATGAATTAGATTTTTCTGTTCTATTAGCTCAGTCGTGTTTTTCTCTGGTTGGCTCCGAATGATATTTAAATGATTAGAGATGGAGGCTTTAGCGAATGTGAAGGACGAACCAAAACAAAGTTTCCAGGAGGAAAAAGACCGGTTGGTGCTCGAGGTAGAGAAATTGAGGGAGCGCGTGGAGAACGAGATCAAGGGAATTGAGCTCCAGCGGAGAGAGAATGAGACCAGAGAAACTCAGAGGTGCAAAGAGATTGAGGCTCTGCGGAAGGAAAAGGATGAAATGAGAAGAATATTTCAGGCTGAAAAGGACAGCTTGGTGCTTAAGCTTAAGGAAGAGAGAATGAACATGAAGAAGGAGAAAGAGCGAATGGAGAGAAGCCAGCGGTTACTTCAACGTGGCTGGATAAAATTTTGCGATGATTTACAGAAAAAGATTTTCGAAAAGCAAGATAAGCTTGAGAGGATGACAGCACAGGTGCACGCCCTGAAAGCAACCGTGGACGAACTTCAACAAAACGTGTTGAAGCACAAGCAAGAAGATAAAAAGCTGAAGAACCTGCCAACAAACAGCAGCGGTCAAAGCTACGATGCGGAGAGACTTCGGCACCAGTTGACTGATGGCAAAGCCAAAGAAGCTCAGGCAACAATAGTGATCAGTACTTTGGAGAACGAAAGAGAGGAAATAGAGAAAAGGTTTTGGAAAGAGCTGGAGAAGATGGAGAACAGAAAGGAAAAAGGACAAGCCACAGTCAAGCCTCTGATAAGAGAAAGAATAGTCCTGAAAGGATGTTTGGAGAAAATGAATGAACAGCAAATGGGCAGCTTGAAAGGAACTTCAGGACTGAAGATGGAAGCAGGAAATGAGGAGGAACCCAGTGCTGCTAAGAAGCTGAAGAACTTTTCTCTACAGTACTTCCAGAAGTTCTGGAAGAAGGACAACAGCAAGAGGAGACAGCAGGTAGATAATGGAAGAGAGAAACTTGAGAACAAGGCGTAGCTGAGAGACGAGACTTCGGCGGAAGAAACCACTTGGCCTCAAATGGGGAAAATGGTGCCACAACGTCATGAAAGAACCTGGAGAGGAACTGCATCAGATTCAGTGCAAATCTGAGACAACTAGGAAGATGAGTAAAAAGTCAAATCTCTCTTACTACTACTAGAGTACACTTCACCTTCGATTTCCCGTACCCCTATTTCCTGGATTTCCGGGTCGGTCATGATTTTGCAACTTCCCTCCTGTCTGGCTCATTCCCGTCTGAGTGGATGGACGAGAATGCAGCAGCATAGAGGCCCTAAATAACGTCCGATAAACAGATGGTGGTATCAGTGATGGGAGAGCGAAGGGAAAGTGAGAGTGAGGACGGTGACGACGAGCCAGAACCCACTTTTAAAATGAATGTGATAAAAGAATGTGCTGATTCGCTCCTTATGTTTGTGGAAACACAATATTGTGTATTGAGTGCTGGATAAGTGTGTAAAAGTTCAGGACTGCTGCGGAATAATGCTGATTGCTGTACAGATTATGGTAAACATCTGGGAAAGGGTAGGGACCCCGGACATTAGTGATTGCCAGACTTTTGAGGTTCCCGGACAGCCTCCCTAATAATAAGGGAAATTGAGGGTGAAGTGTACTAGAGTGGAGCCTATATCAGCTGACACTGGTTGAAGGAAGAATACACCCTGAACTGCTCACCAGACCATCGCAGGGCCAACGCATACACCTGGGTGCACTTTGGAATAGCCAATTAGCCTAATGTGCATGTATTTGGACTGTTGGAGGAAACTGGAGTAAACCCATACAAACATTAGGAGAACATGTAAAGCTCCACACAAAAACGCCAGAATCCAGGACGTGAACCCAGAACCTTCACGTTATAAGGCAGATGTGCTATCCATTACCCCACCGTGCTGCCCAAAGACAAATCTGGCATTCTGTTCTGCTGTTTATGTTGAAAAGATTTACACATGGACTTGAGTTCAGAAGATAAGTGAGTCACTTCAGTAGGTTCGGGCTCGTTCTCTGTAGGTGCTCAGTTCAGATTTCTGAACAGGACATGTAATGAAGTCACACCTCTGTGGTGTTTCAACGGTTCCATTAACCTTTAAACTTGAGAGTGTTAGGAGACATGGCTCACAATACAATACAGTGTTTAGCCATGACATTTACCCAGAGGGTCATCAGATTCCACCGCTGTAAACCTTTTATTTCATCACAATTCATTTAAAAAGTAAAAATGTGTTTTAAAAAACAACCTGTTACTATTATCAACTCTTATTGAACACACACACACACACACACACACACACACACACACACACACACACACTTATTACAATCAATTCAGTGCAAGCAACAGTACTTGGAAAGGGGCGAACCTCTGCCAAATCCTGATCCAAGGGTACAACATACTGTAACTTCCCTGGCAGAGGTGATGGACGGATGGATGGATGGATGGATGGATGGATGGAAAGCACAGATTGCGAGTCCTGTGGTTTCAAACAAAAACCCCCCAAAACATCCAGTGTGTAAAAAATGATGAACCATTAGTGCAATATCAGAAATAAAACTATGTCCATATCTACCGTGTTTCCCGGTAATAAGACACTGTCTTTTTTTTTTCGGTTCAAAAAACACCATAGGGCTTATTTTCAGGGTAGGTTTTATTTTAATTAACATTAACAGCAAT
>JAOUQZ010000012.1:16351400-16389412 GCA_028564935.1 Neosilurus hyrtlii
CACCCCCCCCCCCCCCCCCCCCCCCCCAATCAAAAAAAGAAGCAAAGATTACATCATAAATTCCATTGCCTCTCTGACATCAGTCCTCTTTGTAATATCACAGATTTCAACCCCCACTCTGTGATGTCATTACTACTCTTTGTGCCATCACGGATCCCAACTAGAACTGGGAACTAAAGAGTTTACTGTTTAATTTGAACCTCTGTTTAAAAAAAAAAAAAAAAAACAATTAGAATTTTTTGTTCAGGACAGAATGTAAAATGAAAATCGTGATTCACTTTTAAAGATTAAAATGTATTTGATGTGCATGGAATTTTTTTAAACCGAGTGACTCTGTGGGTTCTGCTTTGTTTGTTTTTGTCTATATTGTTAAAATAAAATGAATTTGAAAAATGTCAAATGTCTTTATGAAAAATGTGGAAGCTTAAATTGGCAGCAGGTAAAAAAAAGGGGGAGGGGTTAGTTTTAGGTCATCACCAACTATAATTCCAGCCCCACTTTGTGACATCATCACTCCCACTTAACCCTTCTCTGTGACATCACTCCAAGTCAGTCACATTACCGTCTATTTATGATGTTTTCTTTTTACTGTCTTCATTACTTTATTGACTTGGAATAGAGAAACGTCTACTTGCAGTTGTGTTAAACTCTTCATATTGGTGTAGAAGTAAGCATTTATATATTCTCTCTCTCTCTCTTTCTTGTCGGTCCACATATCCAGATCACATGTTGTTTGTGTATCAGTTCAGCTCTGTCATTTATCTCAGTCTGTGTCATACAGGTCTGGTTAGAATCTAAAACGATTTGATAAGTCAGATTGGACCTCGGGGGAGACCACCTTGTTCATACCCGGTCCATATATGAGGATGTTTGACATGTTCTTACCTGCATAAAAGAGAAAAATTCAAACAGACTGAACACTTCCAGTCATCATTGCTGTGTTCTGTGTATAGTAACGTGGCAGCTCTGGGGTGGGGATTTGATGTGCTTCGAACTCCACTGGTCTATTTGACTTCTATATCATCAGTTTATTTTTCAGCATCAGTTTATTTTAAGATATCTCGGTTGTAATGCTTACACTACCACACACGATACTGTCGTTACATAAACTGGGACGCTTTAGTGTACACATCAAACTAAATCTGTGTGGAATTATTTATTTATTTTTTGTATCGGGCAGTGAAATGCACACCATCAACGATGGTGTTGCCATGGCTGCGGTGCTTCGCGCTCTCTCTCTCTCTCTCTGAGCGCACGCACACACAGGGACATAATTTATAATGCGTCACCATGGAAACCACATTTGTCCAGTTCCCATGAAAGTCATATTCACTTTTCCTGTACGTTTCGATCTCACAGACTGCGATCTTTAATACCTGCGCCGCTGCTTCTTCTCATCGTACTTCTGTCTGACGTACAGCTCAGTTTTTCTGGTGCTCTGGTGCTCCTGATTGAACAGTTACATCTCCGGTTATGTGATTGTGTGTTGATATAAACCTTTAAAATTCAGAAGTGTATTTATGATTGATTGGAGGTAAGGGTGGGCGGTATGGACATAATCTTCTCTTACAGTATAAATAAGTTTATATCATATTAATGGTATATATAACAAAGTATTTTTTTTCTTATTATTTCAATTAGTGGCTTAAAATTACCATCCTGTACAGTGACTCTCTGAAACCTGACTGAATCAGCGCCGTGCCCTTACATATGTGTGTTGTGGTAGCATGTGTAATTTTTTTTTTCTTTATTGTTTATGGCTTTTAATTAGTCTTAACCCAAACATTATGCCAATCAGTATTATTAATTCTCAGTATTTTTCAGTTGATACCAGTATTATTCAAATTGGTATTAAATAATTTGTGATTGCCGTCATAATTATAAACCTTCAAAACCAAAAGCAATGTTAACACTACAAACTGACCACAGATTTCTAAAGCTGACACCTTTTTAAAATCTTTGCTTAGAAATGTGACCAAAATTTCATATCATGATATTAACTGTTTCATACACTATGATATACTTTCATATATCCCGATACCGTGTTAATCAGAATATAGCAGGTTTTCTACGAACTCAAAGAATAAAATATTAAACAATTAAATAAACCTATTTTTATTATTAAAATTCAGGAATGCAGTAGGTAAGAATATTATTTAAATATTTGATAATTATATGAAGTAAATGAAATTACACCTGATAAAAATGCTAAAGCTCCTTCGTTAGGATGAATGTAGCATTTTAAAATGATGAAAATTAGAATTTAATCAGCCATTAATGAAGATTAATGATGATTAGGTTAACAGGTTAGGTAGTGAAATCGTTAGTATTAGCCATTTAGCATTAAAAATAGCTGTGGGTTTTTTGTTTATTTTTTTTAAACCCCAGCGGTATAAACGGTATAGTAAAATCTCTACTGGGGGAAAAATTATATCATCAAGACGGTATACTGTCATACCATCCAACTCTGATTGGATCATCTCAATCTGGTTGAACAGGTTTGGGTAGAAACCACCACTGAATCCAAACATTTCATTAAACAATCACTTAATTTCAAACATCCCTTGTTCTTTATATGGCACTTCCAACCAGGATACAACGAAATGAGTCAGTTACGAATCATGTTGATCTCAAACATGCTAATAATTCAGCTGATCCGGTTAGTTTAACCAGGTTGTTATTTGAGAAGTCTTAAACTTCTGTTTCTCCTGGAAAAAGTGGTAGATGACCTGCATTGAGAATCGAAACTATGATTAGTGCGTCAACAAAAAAGCCTGTAGAGGTCCGGGAAAGTTTTTTTTTGTAGCCTCCAGTTTGTGGCTACAAGGACATAAAATACAGAAGTCCTCCTTCACTAATGCTCTTCGTTTAAAGTGTCCGTCCATGAAACTGAGAGTTAGGACACCAATCAAAACTCTCAGCTGCTTGTTTGAATTGCAGGCGATTTTTCTGTACATAAGAGAATAAAGAAGTTTTATGAATTGCACTAGTAATAGAAAGCATTATGCAACAAAGCAGGAGCATTCAGATGTGATCTTCATGGTTTAGTAATCCTGAATGAGTCACAGATTAAAGGGAAACACAACATAAAGATGCGGGCCGCCACAAGTGTCTGTGACACGCATGTTGGGAAATGTACCGGAGCGACGTACACCGTTTAGTGTCTCACGCTGGTGTTGTGTTGTGACTCCAAAATTCCGTAATTGTTAATTTGGGATAAGATCTTGTTGCTATGAGGGCCGCAATCATGTGATTCAGATTATTTCCATCCTTACAGAAGTATTGTTGAACTTGGGTGAAGTCAGCCAGGTTGAGACCACTCCCACCAACAACGAAATGTTTCAGTATAGGATAAAGCTAATCAGTAGTTTGTAATCATTTGCAATGATGCTATGCTAGGGCTAAGGCCACATCACTAAATTTAAAGCTGCTCGAGGACCAAATCATCACAACATTTATTCTAAAAGGACAAGCTAGCATGACGTCTTTCTTGAGTCATGAATGACTAGCTGTTTACTTGATATAAGCTGCTGCCACCTAGTGGAAGGATGATGAATTCGGTTTCATGGTAAAAGTCGATGCGAATAATGTGTGACAATCATATTCTTTTAAACTCTTGCGTGCTGTGTGGGCCTAAGATTGACACGTGCTTTAAAGGTGCTTGGATCACATCAGTAACGCAGGGCAATATTTACTTACGCGATGTACTGCACCACATGGAAGCATCCTGTTAGGTACTAAATATGTGCCGAAGTAACTGCCAAACGGCAGCAGGATTCATGCGGCGGCCATCTTGCATCAGCACAGTTCACGGTTTCTGTGCGTCTCGGATTCGCCGCCGACCTCCCAGTCAGCCGTGCACTCGACTTCGTAATGAACCCCACTGCAGTAATCCCACTCGGTGTAGTCTGAGACGGACTGTTCTTGCTCGCCATCTTATCATGTCTTGCGCTGACATACAGGCACTTGACATTCAGGATCTGTCCTCACATATCGCACTAATACATGAGTGTCACACTCACCGTCGCTACAGTTTTCAGTCCTGTTTACTACAAAAGGTTATTTTATAACTGAACTGAAGCCTACATCTACTGTAAAAATGAGCTCTTTTTACCGCCTTCTTCCAAAATTGAGGTCAACTAGGTCTACTCAAAATGGTTGTACATACCACAGAGCATGATGGGATGTTAATTGTCTGTATAAGTATCAGGGAAAACCTTTGGTGAAAGGACGGAATTCTCAACAGCGTACACCCATGTACGTCCTGAATGTAATTAAAACACAGCTGAGTTTTACTCTGGTCATTGCATTGAATTTCCTGCCTATAATTTGAATCCCACTCCGTCTAACATGTTCTTTCTTTTCTTTTTCTCTGCCAGTCTCAGGGCTCACCATACTCAATGAGCGTGCAGCGCAATGTCAGAGCGCTCTGGGCAAACAGCAAAGGGGAAGGATGGCAAAACCAAGTATGCGTCTCTCAACCTGTTTGATACCTACAAAGGAAAGAGCCTTGAAGTACAGAAGCCTGTTGGTAAGGATTTCTCTTCTTTTTAAAAAAAAAAAAAAAAAAAAGAAGCTTTTTTGCATGTACAGTCATCTCAAACATTATACAGAGCATTACTTCAGCCTCTTGAAGCTGTGTCACACACGGAGTCCACTTATCCGGCACGCGATAATGAACAAATACAAATACCCTGGGTTTCTGGGGATTTTGTCCTGGATGCCTGGACTACTACCTTGTCCACTTCTGATCCGTCTCGCTTTCTTATTCACTTAAACAGAAGACGGTTTCAATTCAGTCTCTCTCATGCTCAGTGCTTGTGCTCAGTTTCACTTCTGCGAGTGTAAAGTGATATCTTGTTGCTTGAGGGAATTAATCTTCTCGATAGTCTGAATTTTGTTGAGGATATTTTGGCGTTAAGTCTTATGCCTGCAGTCCGTTCCAGTAAATGCCGTGTTATTAGTAGATGCAATCCAGCACTTTTGATCTTCTGCAGTTTTACGCAACCTACCCGACTGAGGGGACCTCGTTAGAGATCGTAGTATATCTCTTCGGTAGACGTGGTCAAAAGCTGCCTTTGTTTGCCATCTGACTCTCAGATGACCGACTATAATCTTTTCGAGGTCTTTGCTGATGAGCTAAAAACACAAAATTTCAGTTCGTCCAGTATATTCAAAGTTCAGACCTGGCAACCTTAATGCGGGGTTTTTTATTTTTTTTTTATCTGAGTCCGCCGCTACAAGTTGTGACTCAAAAGCTGTGTTCACGCAGGCAACGAGAACACGTCGCCCCAGAGCAAGTTGCGCCCATTTTCCTACATGTTTACACGGTTAGACTCTATTTACTGGCGATTGGGAAGCTGGAGGGTCAGCACGCAAACGCGTGTGTGAGAATGTAAGGAGAGCGTTTGCTGAAGTTTGCTCCTTCAGTGGTTACAATGCTCTAGTTAGGTAAAGGGGAGCGTCAAAGGATCATAAACGCAAATGTCCAGCCTCGAGTCAATATGTTTTAAGATCACCGACGAATGGAGAGAATCATAATTTTCTTTGTGATGATTGCTGTCACACAAACCGTTAGAAGACCACAACTAATCTGACCCAAAAGCCCATGATGCAACATAATAACACGGATGGATTGTACCGTCCAGGCGCAAAACCTCCTACTTGAAATTGATTGTATTCATACAGAAAGTTGTGCCTGGAAGAGTGGCGCAAGGTGCCTCTACTGGCGTGAAGGTGTTCCGGAACATATAATCTTTGCACGGGCAGTTGTAAATGCAGCTAGCGAGCGCTTCTGTTGACATCAGATAGCTATTACTTCCTCAAATATAACTGACTGATGGGATTTTTAAAGGTCTTTACTCTTTTTCTGGCATCCAGCTTCTTTTATTTAAAGATGGCGCTATATTTAATAAAAGGTACATTCCTACATTTGTCTTTGTAGTTGCCCCTCGTCATGGCTTGCAGTCTCTTGGTAAAGTTGCCTCTGCACGGCGCATGCCCCCCCCAGCCAACCTGCCCAGTTTGAAGGCGGAGAACAAAGGCAACGACCCCAACGTCTCGCTCGTTCCCAAAGACGGCACAGGATGGGCAAGCAAGCCAGAATCAGCAGACCCAAAGAGGTGAGTTGGTTCTTCTGTGTGATCTTGTACAACATAAAATGCTGTGATTAGATTGAAACTATAAAAAATAATAACAATAATAAAAAAAAACGAGGGTTTTTGGTGATTAGTGGAGTTGTGAAAGAGTGTTGCTTTATCAGACATCTGGTAGTTAATGGCTTTTTGGAGGAGTGTCTCACTGTGGTCCTGGAGGGTCATATCCGGTTGTATTGGCTGTGAAGTACACCATGCAGACCTTGTTAATTAGTTGAAATGTGGGTGTTAATGAGGTAAAACGCTGAATGTGGCAGTGCTGTTGCCTTCCAGGAGTGTTGTGTTTACATACGCTGTTTTTATATGCTAAAATCCAATCTCATCATGTCCTCAGTCTCATCATGTCCTCAGATATTTTTAAGGATGTTCTCTAAAATGTAGATGTAGAAAATTTTGCTTTTTGTAATATTTTTTGCGTTCTCATCAGGAGATAATGTAATGTAACGTTAACATAATGTGATGAGTGAATGCTAACTAATAACTCTTCAAGGTAAAAATAAAATAAAATGAAAGCCCTCCAGACTCTCCTCTTACACTCAATGTCTATATTTTCATCAGGTGGTTTTTAGTTACATGTTTCAAGTTGTAATCTGCTAAAATGCTCTTTATAGTTTACATAAGCTCATGTAAAAATGCTGCCATTTGTAGTCAGTTTCACTTTTGCAAGAGTGCGATGTCATGAGACTAGGCACTGGGCACGTCACTTTCAAAAAGGCAAGATAACAACATAAAATAACATTATACAGATATTAAACTAACAGATCAGGTGTAAACTGGTGAACCTTCTGAATAAAATAGTACTAGATGCATGTGCACATACTCCGTTATATTTACATCCATCAGAAAAATGTACCCTTGTTTACATGAACGCATGATACATATCCAAGTACATTTAATGCACAACACTTTCGTGTTTACTGTTTCTTCAACGTCACTTGTGTCCCACTTTTAAAGTGCCTTGTGTAAAGTATTTATTACTTTGATAGTTCGTTTTGATGGCACAGACATAAGGAAAGCGCTTTGCTAATGGAACCACAAATTGGGACACCAAGTTTTCCAAGTAAACAAGATCTAAATCATGCCTTTGAATCGAAACTTTGTGTACATTATGTACAATTGGCAGGCTTTGAAACGTTCCTGGTGTTCGACTGCTGCACAAAAAAGCACAAAATTTTGGGACATATGAATATGGAACAGACTGAAATTTGTTGGGTCTGCTAGTGGTATTCCGTAGCATGTGCAAAATCCTAAATCTCATGTCCAAAGTGACAGGTTTAGAGTCTGTTTTTGTACAGCCAGCAAAACTTACAAAAACTAGTGTTCCATTAGCGACGCCGTACGCATAACTGAATAAAAGCATGACTCATAATTCATAATACAGATATTCCACATTTTTGTGGTAATAAAGCACAAAGACGTGCTGCTACAGGCGAGTGTTCAACTTATTTTTCTATAACAGCACCATTTCTTTTTTTTAATTGCATACATGCAATATATTTGCATGTAATTAGTGTTATAGTTGCTTCTGCACTTAAAAATGGTTTAAAAAGATGAAATCATTGGTCAAGTTTTCATCTCTTTTTCCACACACCTGAAACACCACATTGAAAAATATCCACGTACACTTCGTATTTCTGTAGTACCGATGTATCGTCAGCACCGCAGCCGGAGTCGCAGCAGCCTACGGCTTCACAGATACCTGCACCGAGCCTGCCGAGAACACCTCCAGCTCAAGAGGTGCTCTCTCACACACTTCTAAGACATGTTTGTCTGTTAAATGGTTCAGTTTTTATTGATATGACGTATACTGCGGATGTCCAGATGAACTTGAACTTCATCTTGTTCTTTCTAGGCCCAAACTGCACCTATAGTCGCAGGGACAAGGTCCTGGGCTCAGGCCAGTGTTACACATGGAGTACAAGGAGATGGTGAGTTCCGGGTTCCCCAGATAAAAAATGTAGTGTATTTGTGAACATTTTTAAAGGTGCAGACAGTGTGTCCTTTCCAGTAAACATAAAATTTTGGTAAGCTGACTTCATCTTCCCTTCTGACTTGTCCCCTTTACTTATTAATTTGTGAATTTAATTAAATTAAATTAAATTAGATATTAAATTAACCTTGTGAGTTGCCTTTTAAAGGAGAAAGGGGCAGAGTCGTAGCAGTTAGGGCGGAGCTAAAACAAAGAATTGAGCCACATCTGTTGATGGCAGACATGTATTAAGTTTTCTCTTCCTGCTGGTGTCATGACTACACCACTGCTATTATGGCTTCTGGCTCTGTTCAGGTGGAAAGGGATCAAACCAACCGTCGCCATTCTCTCGCGAGGAATTTCCCAGCCTGCAGGCGGCGGGAGACCAGGACAAAGCTGGCAAAGAACCGGCCACTGCAGATCAGTGGTATGGGCCAGGACCAAGCCTCCGCCCCCAGAGTAAGTATATACTTTTTTTTGTTTTATCCCTCGCTATTAATCCATTTGATATCTCGCTTTTTATGTGTATCTATAATTGCTGTAATACACTATCAGGATGCAGGTTGAACTTCTTTCTTTATTGTAAACCCCTGCCTTTTTTAATTCCAGATGTGACGAGTTGGCGGGATGGTGGGGGCCGCGCACTGGCGCCCACCATAGCTGGGGAGGGGGTGGCGGAGGGTGGTGTGGTGGGACCCATGGGAATGGAGGGTGCACCTGGGGCCGCTCTCCTTCCGAATCCCACCCATGGGCCCACCCTTCCCCTTCCCCAGCCTCCGGTTGGCCCGCAGTTCCCTCCTTACAGAGGAATCATACCTCCCTTTGTAAGTACCAGACATTTTGCCACTTTGTGTTGTCTTAGGCATGTCTATGCAAACCTTTTATCAGAAATTGAGTAGAGTTTAACCTTTAGTGACCCTTTATCTTTTTAACAATAGAGTGTATTTTTTTTCCAATGATGCTAACTGACATTTTTCTACCAATAAAGCGATGTCTGTTACACTTTTAAAGAAGCCCCTGTTAATGAACAGTAGATAAGTTTGGACTATGTGCACCAGATCTACTTCTTGATGACAGGACATGCTGTTTTTAATATAAAGTGTGTCTCTAACCTGTTTTCTTCCGTTTGGTCTTTTTTAGATGTACCCACCGTACTTGCCCTTCCCACCACCATACGGTCCACAAGCGCCATATGGATATCCACCACCTAACGAGGGCCCTCGGTAAGACCTGTATAGATTTACATCTTTATCTTTTTTAACCTACCTGTGAACTTCCTTGCTCTTGAATGTGAACCTTCCTTCACATCTGTGCACTTTTAACTTTCCTCTCTCTCTCTTTCTCCTTAGATTCTCTCGTTCACAGGGCGGCCCTGCAGTAGAAGGGAGGCCACCTGGTGGCCCCCGTGGTGAGATGGTCAAACGCCCTTCTATCCTAAAGCAGGATGACCTTAAGGAGCTGGATGAGCTGGACCACGACGGGGATGAAGGATGGGCTGGTAAGGGCGGATTTCACAAAAAGGTTTTAAGCCCTTTGATGTTTTTAATATTTTTTTAATTATTATTATTATTTTTTTTTCTTATATCAGGGGCACAAGAGGAAATTGACTACTCTGCCAAGTTAAAGTTCAGTGACGATGAATGTGAAGATGAGGGGGATGAAGAGGAGACTGAAAGCAAGAATGGAGTTCTGTATGTTTCTGGGAAATACTCGGTTTCATAGTGATGAGTCCAATAATAAGTTGATGTAGAATTTTAATGCATGTGTGTTCTTTTTTTCAAAAAAAAAAAAAAAAATTTACAAAAAAAAAACAAAGGGAGCAGCAGAAATCCCAAGAAGGACCTGCTCCAAATTCACGCTCCCGCACGTCGGAGAGCGGAAGCAACGCGAGGCAGACACCTCCTGTCTCCACTGATGAAGTAACCCCAGTGCCCTCCGGCAAGCCAAACTTGGCCGAGGAGGGGGGAAACAACTGGGGTGGTCAGGCGAGCACTGGACCATACCAGGTAAGATTCACACGAGCCTCTCAGCAGGCACTGGCACACCACCTGAGTCTGTTGCTTTGGCAATATCCAGCATGTTACGAGCCACTGTGAAGACAAGAACAAGCTTCGAAGGGCATGGAAAGTGCTTCCTGGATGACTCATGGCCAGGTGCTTTTGCCTGTATGCAGGGGCGTAGGCCTGGACATGGTGGCCCTCGGGAGCAGCCCTCCCCCCCACTAGGTTCACTCCTTGGGCAGGGACCCTACTCCTACTACCGACAGGTACTTGGGGATGGGGTCCAAGTTACAAAAGGACATCATCTGCCTTGCGGTGGGCGGTATAATGAGATCCTGGTAGAGATTTACTCAAATCACAACTGAGCAAATCTACATAGGCCACCTCTCATGCACATGAAGTGTTTATCTTACCGAGGGTCGATTTGTTCATGAATCGTGAGTGATTTTTCTGGTTTTTTTTTTTTTTTTGTTGTTTTTTTAAACCTTCATGTGTATGAGACTGGTGTGAAGATGCACTTTAATACTATATTTGAAGCAGAAAATCCTTTTAAGTGGAAATTTGAAAGTAGAGCACGTGGACCCGTGAACATATTAATTGTGGCTGAGCATGATATTTTTGTTGTATGTTTTGTCCACTGGACTGTTTTGCATCACTCTTACCATCCAAGTTTTGGAAAATATGATTTGAAATCCCGCTCCTAACGTGAAAATGGTCTTGGTGTTGGAGGCAGTGTGCGCGCGCGTGTATGTGTGTGTGTGTATATATATATGTATATACACACGGTACCAGTCATAAGTTTGAACCCACCTTGAAAAAGGTGTCTAAACTTTTGATTGGTACTATAAGTATGAATGAGTTTTGGGTTTTTTTGTCGCTGACATTTTCTCTGTCAGCAGGAGCGGACCCCAAACCAGTCAGCACCCCAAAAGCCGTCTGGTGCTCAGGTCCAGCAACAGAAGGGACCTACGCCACCTCCATCAAACGCCCTGCTTAACCAGACACATGGCGAGGATGAAGATGAAACATGGCGTCAGCGAAGGAAGCAGTCATCGTCAGAGATATCTGCGGCAGTGGAGCGTGCCCGGCGTCGCCGTGAGGAAGAGGAGCGCAGGATGGAAGAAGAGCGCCGTGCTGCATGTGCTGAAAAGTTAAAGAGGCTGGATGAGAAGAAGCAGCAGCAGCAGCAACAACAGCAACAGCAGCAGCAGAAGCCAAGTGCTGCGGCGGACGTTTCTGCGAACAGCCCCACTCCTTCTCTGACTGCTTCCGCTTCTTCATCCAACACCAGTCAGCCCCCATCGCCCTGTGTGGACACAGAGGAACCGCCTCTCGCATCCGCTCAGTTGGGTGGCGCTACACTGGCACTGACTGCTAATAACAGACAGAGAGCTGGCAGCAACAGCAGCTATGACTCTAACACTGGTTAGTCTTTACTCCTGTTCAGGATCTGATTATTTGATTCTCTTAACTCCAAGCTGGAACCCAAAACTTCTGAATCATTTTGCTCTTCCTACTTTTCAGAGACGCAGCAGTCTGCTCAGCCTCCGGCACCCCAGCATGTACAGTCCCATGATGTCCCAGGACCTGGGGAAGTCAAGGAGGAGCCCGTGGCAAGTGGCACACACATTCGCAACAGCAGAAGTGCAGAAGAGACAGTGAAAGTAGAGGCAATTTCAGGAGGGGCAGGAAGGCAAGGGGGTGGAATGCCTGGCCAGGGCTTTTCTAAGTATCAAAAATCCCTGCCACCTCGTTTCCAGAGGCAACAACAGGTTAGTGTCTGCTCCTAGATTCTCTATTCATTAAATCTCTGCTATACCTTTAAACATCTGCTTACATCAAGCGTCTGTTGCAAAAATACTGTACTGGTTTTGGATCCGGTACGTCTTTAGTGTCGTAATAATGCAGGGGTGGCTGAAATTTAATCAAAAGCTGTAGGCTGGGAAATATGTTCCTCAGAAATGGGTATAAATACGCTGTGCCGTCGAGATTTCGTACAGCTCCGCTGTTGCATTACATCTGTAATCAGGAGAGAGGGGACAGTGAAATTTAATCCTTATGGAACAGCTGGAGGCTTACGCAACCACTCCTGCAGAAATGTACAACAGATATTCAAACTTGTATTTATAAATAGTGTGCTCATAGTGTGAATAGTGGTGTATTCATATAAAAATATTGGCATGATTTTGGCATCCAAGTGAAACCATTTCTTGCAATGAATTGCACACAGGAACAGCTCCTAAAACAGCAGCAGCAGTGGCAACAGCAGCAACAGCACAGCCAGGCTGCCCAAACCCAGCTCCAGCCCCAAGCGCCTCAGCAGGGCCCGACTCCTGGTGCTGCACCACAGCCGGGCCCCAAACAGCCTGCTCTGTACCCACCTGGCTCCATAGGACGCCCTCCACATCTGCCAATGAACTTCGACCCCCGGTGGATGATGATGCCCTACATGGACCCTCGCATGATACAGGGTCGCCCGCCACCCATGGATTACTATCCCCCCAGCATGCACCCCACTGGTTTGTTCACCGTATTTCTTGATGGCATAATGCATGATGCTGGAATTATTAGACACTTACTTTGTATGTCCCTTATTTTGTTGTTGTTCAGGACTGATGAGTCGAGAGCGCTCCGATTCTGGTGGCTCTGGTTCGGAGCAGTTTGATAGACAGCAGCATGGAGGTCACCCTCATCATCGTGTCACACCCCCCATGGATCTTAAACTGGCTTGGGGACCAGAGGTTTTTCCAGGGAGCGGAGAAGGTCGTGCTTTGAGTTCCCCCTTAAGGCAGAAGCAAGCTCTGGAAGAGGAGGACATGGGCAAAAGTGCCAGGTAAAGGCTTGGTTATGGTTTCATGACCTGGGCTCTATTTTTACTCTATCGACCTAAAGATCAGCTGTAGAACTTTTTTTTTTTTTTTTTCTTTTTCTTCAAATCTGGATGCTTGTGACCTTCCTATAAATATGTTTTATATTATATAGCTGGAGTTGCACTGAGACTTTAATATGTATATCTTTGTGTTCCATATGTTCCAGGAGTGACACCCCTCCAGTGCACAATCGAGAGGGAGGTGCAGTCTCCATTCAGCCACCTGTTGTGGGCGTTAACTCTCCCTCCGGCTCCACCGATCAGGCGATATCCCCTGTGGGGACTCAAGCTGGCCATCACCAGCCCTTCTTGGGAGGGCGTGGAAATTACAACAGCTTCCCAGATAATGGATCCAGGATGGTGCCTCATTCACAGCAAAGGGTCAATAGTGCTGGAGAACTTCGTGGCTTTGGCCATCAAGATGAAGCCCCACAGGATAGCCAGCAGAGTCAGATCTGGGGGACTCCACATCCCCATTTTGACCGCAATGGCCGTGCGGATCTCAGCCCCTTGGAGAATGATTCCCATTTGCAGCATCATCATGCCCACCCTTCACATTATACTCTCCATCAACACAAACAGGAAAATGGTAGAGAGGGAGGAGGAGAGTCCAAGAAGGCTGACCCCTCCCCTCCACTTCCTCAGCCAAGCCTTTCTTCCTCTTGCTCTTCTTCCTCCTCCTCTTCAGCCAGAGAGGATGGCAGTGGAAAGCAGTTACTGCATCACCCCCCACCCCAGCATGATCACGACACTGTACCCAGGGGTGTTGGTGGACGTAAACAGGATAGAACGGGCGGCACCTACCCCCACACACAGTCCTCCCATCATTCAGGGCAGCAGCACCACTCGAAATCTCACTCTCGTGGGCGGGAGCAAAAGACTGAAACTCACTGGGGTCCAAGGCCTGGAAGCAGTAGTGCAAGTGGTGGATCTGCACATAACAGAAGGGGAGGGTCTGGATTGGGCGGAAACACAGAGCACAGAGGGGAAGACTTGAACAGTCAGCTTGATAAGGCTGCTGTTCAATTAGGAGGTAGTAACCCCAACAAACGAGTGGGTCCTATTAAGCGGCCCGTACTGAAAGAAATGAAGAGAGAGGTTGGTGAAGGTGAGGGAGGAGAGAAAAACACTGTAGGCTTTGCAAAAGATAAAGACCAAGATGCCAATCAGGTGTCAGTGAAGCAAACATCAGTCTCCAGTTCTCAAGTCTCGTCTGGATCTTCTGCTAAAGATGAAAGTGCTCCCCCAGGAAAGTCAAGAAATGGTGGCAAGGACCGAGGTGCTGGTGGGGGGATGAATAAAGGATCCAGAGAAGGAGAAAACTCTGCCCAAGCCACTGGCTCTTTAGCTCCTCCTTCCAGGAGGGACAGAGAACATTCTTATGAAACGACTGGCAATGCAGGCGGTGCTACATACCATGCGGGCTCTTCCAGAGGAGGCCGGGGGAGCCGAGGGAGGGGTGAGTTCTTCGGTCGAGGCCGAGGTTACAGGGGCAGTTATGCAGGCAGTGCTCGTGGTAGAGCAGGAGGCAGAAGTGCCCGAGACTACAGGTCCACCCCCAACAGTGGATATCAGCATGGTTCCTCTAACCCAGATAATAAGAGAGAGGGGTCATCTGGCAGACATGGCCAGGGAGGCTCTCAGCCAAACCCCGGACGTGCCAGGAACCACAGCGAAACCCGAAGTGAGGGCTCAGAATATGAAGAAGTTCCAAAAAGAAGAAGGCAGAGGGGTTCTGAAACAGGCAGTGAGAGTGCTGCTAGTGACCTTGCACACTCTGACAAGGAGGACCGCAAGCCATCTAACAAGAAAGGAATAGCAGGGGAGAACCTAAATGTGGGTAATGTATCAACTCCAGCACCACCAAGGAATACTCAAACCAGAGTGTTCACCCCTAGAGGAGTGCCGTCTAGACGTGGCAGGGGTGGAGGTGCTGCTGGCGGTGTCTACAGAAATTCCGGTAGTGGAGGAGGTATGTCTGGGGGACACCGTTCTGGGTCGGGTTCTTCACAAGGTGTGTCTGCTAAATCCTCTGCATCAGCCCGAAAGCAACATGTCCCCCCACAACCCTCCATAATAAAAGAACCAAGCCATGGATCTAATGGGGAAAAGAAAGAGAAGGCTACAGAGCAGGGTCAGTCTCAAAATCAGGGTGTAAACTCTTCTGTAAACTCTGGCCCAACGATGCCCACAGCTGCCCAGATGAGCACTGAAAACGGAGGTGTGGCTCAGACCTTAAGCAACATCAATTCTAGTTCCTCTGGACCCAAACCAGTTCCTCTGCCTAACGCAGATGGACGAAATGTTCTCCATAGAGGATTTGAGCGCCCCCCTCGCCGCAGGCGCCATGGGCGTTCCCAACATCAGCAAGATAAGCCCCCCAGGTTCCGCCGACTTAAACAGGAGCGGGAGAATGCAGCCCGGATCAATGGAAGTAGCGGAATAATTGAAGCTGTGGGTGGACAACACCAGCGGTCTGCTTCGCCATCCCAGAACTCAATGCAAGATGGAGTGCCCAATGTATCCACCACCACTGGTGTTGCAAATACAAATCACAGTATCCCTGCAACCAACAATAGTAATAGCAGCTACCTTGGGGGTGGGAACCTGAATTTGAATAGTCATCACCATCACTACCATGGCAACTCTGGCCCGCCCCATTCTCAGCACCATCACAACCACAACCAGACAGGTGGCGCCAAATCTCCAGACGTCTCCAACCAGAACTCTGATCAGGCCAACGAGGAATGGGAAACTGCTTCTGAAAGCAGTGACTTTGCAGAGTTTCGTGAGAGAGAAGGTGGAGGTGGCAAATCCTATTCCTCCTATCACCATCACCATCCACCAGGAAGAGGAGGCGGAGGTGTTGACCGAGAGATAACTAGTAAGGAATCGGCCGCTAATAAGAGGAGCTTCTCCAGCCAGCGGCCTGGAATGGAAAGGCAGAATCGGAGGGTCAGCACTGGTGGAGGTGGTGGTGGTGGTGGTGGTGGTGGTCGAGGTTCCAGAGGTCCACCTACCGGTGGCGGACCTGGTGGTGTATCAAATAATGGAGGGGCCAATCGTGGTGAGAGGCGTGGTAACTGGCCATCTCCAAAGAACAGGAAGTGAATCCCTCATCCCTTCCCCTGCCTTTTTAATTTAGCAACATTTCAAATTCATCCCTCCTTTGCTCTTCCTGTTCATTTTGTTTCTCACCCCTAACATATTACCCTTATTATTATTATTATTATTATTATTATTATTATTGTACAAGATATAGTTATGCAGATGTACACACTCATTCTAGCACTCTTGGTTTAATGCTTTGTGTCTTGTCTCTTTTTATTTGTCAATACACACCTTCTTTCCTTTCACACAAGCCCCAAGTTCTACTTCGATTAGATTTCACATTACTTTAATTGACAGCCCTTCAGAGATATATATAAATATAAAATTGTTTGCATAAACAAGCACAATATGACCTCAAACTGACAAACAGAAACTCAACATGTGACTCCAGTGTGTAGAAAAGGCCTGGCGTGGAGTAATGTCTGCAAGTATTTATGGACGGCCAATGTTTGTGATGTCCCTGTATATTTATACAATGTTGGGGGTTTAGCTGCTCAGCATATTCTTCAGGTTGGAATCGGGGTTAGGTGTGCAGTTACTATTTTTTTTCCTTTTAATATGAAGATATGTTCTATAGTTTTGCTTTTCCCTCCTTTTTTGTGTCGTCTTTTACCTCATTGTTCAGTTTACGTTTCATAATTACCCCCCCCCCCCCTACAAAGTTAGGGCTGTAATGTTTCTTTTCCTCTGCAAAGCAGGTCATTAAAATGCATTTTTTTAATCAATATCCTTCTCGAATTTTTTTTCTCCCCCCGTCAATGTTTTCATTCATTGCTGATTTCTGCTCACCCAACCTATGAAGTACTAATGTTCACATTTACTGTTTCTAATATCACTGCTGTAGCGCCTTGTTCAGAACTATATAGTGTGCGTTTATAAATCAAGGTTGTTGGATGATCGCTTCTCTGCTCCTGTCTTTTTTTTTTTTTTCCTTTTTTCTCTTAGAAGGTCATACGACTGTTTCAGTCACTACATAGACTATGGATTCTATTGTTCAGATGGAGGTTGAAATTTTTTTTATTCAGCAAAAAATTATTCCAACTATAATAAAACTGAATTTGTGGCTTTAAGTTTTTACTCATCCTTCATCCTACAACCAGAAACTAGTTTATGCATCATTATAAGGCTCTGTCAATTTTACAGAATACCTTTATTCTCCTTCAATATAAATACTATACTGCTGACTTGACAAAAAATTCAGTTTCAACTTTTTCTTTAGAACACGAGAACACTCGCACTTCTTGGCTCACTTCTTTCTTTCTTTCTCTAACTTTTTTTTAAACTCACCATCTCTGCCATGGTTTGTGCATCTGTGTCATTACTTTTCCTTTTAAGTAAAAAAAAAAGATGAAAAAGGGCAGTTCAGTATTGTGCTGTTACATTTGCTTACCAGTTCTGGTAAATGTAGTGTAAAAAAAAAAAAGTGAGTGCTCCATCTGATCACCGTTTATTTCGTTTCCATTACGTCTTGCTTTTAAAAAGTGATACGATGAACCTAAGCATCGTTTCCCTTTTCCACCTGGTGTATCTGGAGTGCTGGTGACATCTCGGTGTCTCAGTAGGACTGAATAGAAGACATTTCACAATTGTTTTTTTTTTTTTTGTTTGTTTGTTTTTTTTATAAATGTTTAACCCACCAATGAGTTTGTTTTTTTTTTTCCCCCGTTGATGAAAAGTGTTGCAAAGTTAAACATGCAATACATCTAGGAAGTTTCTTGAATAAGAGTTGCATGAACCCACACTCAAAATTAAATATCTGAATTGAAACAGGCGTAAAGACATGCCCTTGTGTATTCTGACCAGCATAGATATTTTACAACTGCTGTAAGTTGGGGTTTGTTTTCTGGATATGCCTGTGTTTGGAGAGTAGTTTGAATAACCGAATAGAGCTTCTAAATGAAACGTACGAGTGTGTAGGGCAACTGATGAGTGAGTGTGTGTGTGCGCATTATCTCTACTGTATGTATATTTTTTTGGGGTGGGTGGGTGCTTCTAAAAAAATTTTTTTGTTTTGCGGGGCAGTATCTTTCTGTTTCTAACCCTTTTGTGGGATGATACTAGGATGTTTATACCATGTTCGTAATACACTCATGGGTAGGCATTCAAGTGTGCGTATGTTTATCCACATGAAGTACTTGCAGTGAAACACATTTAACATCTCTCGTCTCTGTATGGATATATTTTAGCGTTTTTGTTAGCCCTCACTGACATTTTAGCACGAACACATCCTCATTTGCATCTCATAACTCCTGAGAGTTGGCAGTCATGCATCAGACTCTGAGCTCTGCTATCTCTCCTTTATCCATCCTTCTAAACATTTAGCTATTTATCAATGTGGTCCTTATCATATGTATCCATGTTTAATGATGAAATAATCCTACCCATTCAAGTGTATTCCTGGAATACTCAGATTGTACTATACTTCCAACCACACTAAGGTACCTGAAGTGGTGGTTACGTTTATAGCATTTATGGTTTATTACTGGAGCCTTGATATACACACATGTATGTATATTGGTATGTATCTTAAGTTTGTCTACCCCAACTTACATTCCCAAAAAAAAAAAAAAAAAAGACGATTGTTGCCATTTTTAAGTTCATGGGAGCAATGTACAAGCAGAGAAGTGTCTTATTATAATAAAGTATACAGAGAAAAAGAGTTAAATAAAAATCTTTTTTTGTTTTAATGGAATTTGTGTTGTGTGAAATTCTTTTTAAGGGAAATATTTTTACCAGCTTGGCAAAATGTCTTCCTTTCATCACCTCCAGTGTTCATTCTGGATTAGATTATAGTTATGGTCAATTTCCAGCTCTCGTAAATCTAGGAATCAAGTTTTAGGAACTAAAAACGTATGACTGGTCAATCTGGGAGTTAGCTGTGTGGTGGTCACCTCATATCACCAAGGTCTCCAGCCGACGTCTGTGCAGCTTCCTCTGTAGAGGTTCCTGTGTCCCTAAGTTTCCTCCCAATGGTAGGTGGGTGCAGCATCGTTACAGACTACAGATCGTACTTTGCGTTTTACCCAGCGTGTGTATTTCATCCTTGATCTACATCATTGAACAGAAGTCCTTCGAATAAAGTATTGATCAGCATTGGGCTGATAGTTCAACTACAGTTTATTTACAAACTAGAAATGCAGCAGCAGTGCTGGAGGTGGATAGACAACATGCTCCACAGTGCGAGCCTTGAGGTGGAATACCTGAGGGAAAAGGAAGAGAGGAACACCTGGCAATGTGATCTAGAGGCAGACACCAAGAAGTTGGGCCACATATGGGGCCAGCTGGAGAGACTGGCCCAGGATATAAATAGACAGTTAGAGGGACCTTGTTGTTGGCCTATGTGGGGCAATAGTAGTATGAACTAATGTTTGTGGACACCTGACTCGTCTCATTCCAGATTTACTCCTAATAAGACTCTTTTTGGGGATTTGTGATTACTCAGAAATAAGAGCATTAGTGTGGAGATCAGCTGCTGGCTTTGAGCAAGTTTTTAAAGGCTTTTCCAATTCATCCTAAAAAGTGTTCCGGTGCGGTGGAGCTCAGGACTTTGTGTATTGGGCATTGAGTTCTACTATAACTATAAGTCTGCATAAAGATTGCTTGGCATGTCATTGGCTGTCATGCTGGAGCAAGTTTAGGTTTCGTATGTAGACTCAGAAAATTCTAAAGCTCTAGCATAGTCTACAGTTGTACGCTTGCAACTTTGTGGAAGAATCATGTATAAACCAGCACTGCTCTCGGCGAGTGAGAGACCAACCATGAGTGAAGAAAACTTGTTGATTGAAGCATTCAGAACCTGATGTAGGGCACAAAAGGTGTGCAGTTCTGTTACAAGAGTAGCCGTTACAAAAAATCTCTGACCTCTGGTGTTGCACACAAGGGACGTGCAGTTCTTGATGGGAATGTCGGAAATTTGATGGTAAGGTAAAGCCAGAATTAAGAGGTGTGCAGTTCTTCTAATGGGCAGAAATTATGAAAACGTAAAAAAAAGTTGGGATTGGTGGGAGGCACAGTGGCGTAGTGGTTAGCACTGGGTTTGAGCTCCGTGCTTGGATTTTCTGCGTAGGGTTTGCCATGTTCTCCTCGTTCTTCCGCGGGTTTCCTCCGGTTACTCCGGTTTCCACCCACATTCCAAAGACATACACGTTAGGCTGTTCCAAATTGCCCCTTGGTGTAAGTGTGAATGGATGACGGTTGTGTGTGCATGTTGGCCTTGCAGTGATCTGGCGAGCTCTTCAAAGGTGCCTTCTCCCAGTGTTGGCTGAGATAGGCTCTGGCCTCCCTGCGACCTTAATCGGATTAAGTGGTTCGGCAAATGAGTGAGTGAATGCGATGACTGGTGAAATATTCTTATTATTTTTTTGGGTGATGGCAGTACTGTACTGTAGACCTGGCCTCGGTTCCTGGATCAGTGAATTGTACCTCATTCTAAAGCTACATGCGCGTCTTCTTGTATTGAACTCCATTTCCCAAGTCAACCCGCGAGCAGCAGACGCGTCGTGCGTCTTCCTTTGCGTCATCACGTTGCTTAAGACGTCACACGCAGACAGAGAAGCGCCTGTATTGCTGCAGTTTAGCACGGAACCGGGAGGTGAGGCTTACCAGATTATTCATTACATATTCTCACACACACACACTCGATATAACTATAATGTGTTCGAAGAGGTTGTGTATGTCGGTGTGTATCCAAAATGAGAACCTTTGTGCGGGTATAAGGCTCAAGGTTGACGCTTTTCACTGCGGCCTAGTGTGTGAGCTGTGTAACCCGCCGCCATGTTGATTTTCATCCAGTCAGAAACAGACTCAGCAGCTAGATTTGTTTTCTTAAAATACCGAATTATTTAATGCAGCCAAGAGTTTGGTACATGGATGTTTTACAAAATAATTGTTTTCACTTTGCTTATGTGGGTTATTTTTAAACGAGTGACTTAAACCAAGCACAGGAGTTGTTTTTAAACCGGTAAATATGGCTAGCTGGTTAGCATTGTAGCTAACTTACAGTTATAAAGGGAACCCTGAAGGAGGGCGAGCTCGTGATGTTTTTCCCATCATAACTTTGTGCTAACCCTGTTTATCATGGTGTGTGTATCATAGACTGAAGTATTATCGCTTGAAAAGCACTGGTTGGGTCCAAAACAGCTCCTTTCTGCTTATGTAAGAGCTCTACACAGGGTATGGATGATGGCTACCACTTCACCAGCCTGTCTGAAGGACCACACACCTCACAGAAAGCCATTAAAACTTAGGGTTTCTTACTCAAAGCTGATATTGCTCGAATGCATGACACTCCAAGTGGACCTTCTTTTTTTTCCCACTGCCCTGAATGCATTCACATTCAGACACCCTTATCCAGAGTGAATTATATTTATCACTAAATAATTCAAGGGCCCCAAAGTTGCCTTGATGGTACTGGGGATTGAAGCCCTAATCTTAACCGCTGTCACCACTGGCGAATATTTGGGGATATTCTGGAGACATCCTTTTGAAGAGCAATGTTACTAAATTTTACGCTATTAAAATGAGGGGTGTGTGTGGACAGAAATCCAGGACTTGACCAATTTTGAGATAAATAACACTTATGGAAAGAGCTTGAAAAAAGAAAAACCCTTAAAATGACACCAAAATCATGTAAATGTGTGTTACTTGTTATGAGGTTTTGATATAACTTTGTGTTTTTGGTTTTAATGCAAGTTGTAAGTACACTTATATATCATAGATGTATCAGTAAAAATTAAATAATGAAAACAATCAATTAAGGGATTTTTGTTTGAGGAAAATTTCTCCTGGATGGCTTTTCATTTCAGGATTACACAAGTCTTTACACGGAGGAGATAGGACCCGTCGTTCCAAGTGTGACGCGTTTATTGTATTCTGAGTAAAACCTCCTCCGTGGTCATCTGTGCACTTGTCTTTTACGTCATGTGTTGAAAACAGATTACAGCCACCGTATTGAATACTTATGCTTGAACTCTACCAGATACTCTCTGCTCCAGGTTACCTATGATTTCTCTCGATATTGTCTTGCGCTTCTATCGAAACGCTTTCCGGGCAAAGTAGAGGATTTTATGAAGTTAAACGTACTGTTTTGGGACTTGAAGAATGCCCAAGTCAACTTCCTGTGGATAGTGCCTGACATGAGCTTTATAAATAAGCTGTAATGTTTTATAAGTAAGCAGCACATATGCCTGACGTGACTTAAATAAATCAGTAAAACCACTACAAGTGAACTGTACTTAATTTAATAATAAAGCGCAGTTGTTTACTGGGAGAGTGACACTTTGAGTAGGCCTGCTTGTTGCACTACAGATGTAGATTTATTATATCATGAAAGAACTGAACTGTAAGTGTACAGCTTCATAAATTCTTTCACATCGTTGAAGGCTTAGAATATATTAAATGGAACCTCACCAGTAATAAAATGGTCATAACAGATGACGCGAGGTTGAGGAGGACTCCAAGGGGAACCATCGTCATTTTTCTGATCTACACAAGAAGCAAGAGGGTCACTTATCTTGCTGGTTTGGACGACTTTCTCGTTTAGGAAACTCAAAATAGGATCGTTTCTTGCCATCCGTACAGCTGTGGTTTGTAAAACAATGCAGTTCTTGGGCAGGACTAGAAAATAACGTTCCTTTTTTTTAAGCAGGTGGTACGTAGATTGACGGAAATATTCAATATGGCGGAGATTAGTTTTCACTTATATATTACTTATTTAAGCGAGTGATGTAGCAAAGACATCTCATCTAGAATAGTTATAGAATTGTTAGCAAAGTCAATTCACCAACGTTTGCAGTTAGGTGAGAGCGTCTTTAGGGTGTGAGTATCATAGTGTAGTGTTCTAGGTTTATATATGCACTGTTCTGACTCTAATACCTCCTTCTACTCTTCCCTTTCCCCTCTTGTAGTTTCCCCCAAAATGAGCAGTTCAGAAGAAGTTTCGTGGATCTCTTGGTTTTGTGGTCTGCGTGGAAATGAGTTCTTCTGTGAGGTTTGTATCGTTCGCCTCTATCTTCATCCTGGTTACTGTGAGTTCACCAACCGCTTTTTACAATGATTACATACCCCCTCCCTGCCCTGTGTGCGCAGGTGGATGAAGATTACATCCAGGATAAATTCAATCTCACCGGACTGAACGAACAGGTTCCCCACTACAGACAGGCCCTGGACATGATCTTGGATCTGGAACCAGGTCGGTACCAAAGATCAGCGGTTCTTCTATTTCCCGGTAGGAGTTTCTGTCTGTGGAAATGCTTCATCATCATTCAGCGAACAGGAAACTTTTAAGTTTTTGGCACGGTACTGTCGAAAATATGCAACAGTTGTAGATCATGTAGAAGAGTAATATAATAATTAGGAGTCTGCAAAGGAGAGGGGGCATGGCGAGAGACCGCGGGCGAGAGGGCGCAGGGCGAGACACCGTAGGCGAGAGGGGGGCAGGGCAAGAGACCGCGGGCGAGAGGGTGGCAGGGGAAGGACTGCGGGCGAGAGGGGGGCAGGGCGAGAGACCACGATCAAAAGGCGGGCATGACGAGAGACCGCGGGAGAGTTGGGCAGGCCGAGAGACCGCGGGAGGAGGGGGGCAGGGTGAGAGAAACCCTGTCCTGCCGTGTTCAGAGCGCCTCTGTGTTTTTTCGGTGAACACTGTTAATGGTTTTGTCCTGCTGTGTTCTGCCAGATGAGGAGCTGGAAGACAACCCGAATCAGAGTGACCTGATTGAACAAGCGGCTGAGATGCTGTATGGCCTGATTCATGCACGCTACATCCTTACCAACCGCGGCATTGCTCAGATGGTACTGCAGCGTCGCCCTGGCAGTTTTTTTTTTAACTGAAGTGTTTATAAACTGCTTTAGAGAAGAATAATTTGGGACAGATTATGAATATGTGTGTGTGTATATATATAATTTAATTCTTTCTATTTTTGTTTATAGTTGGAGAAATACCAGCAGGGGGATTTTGGCTATTGCCCTCGTGTTTACTGTGAGAATCAGCCCATGCTGCCAATCGGTGAGTTTCTGATTAATACTTGTTTCTGGATCTTTCTAAGATGCTTTTTTAAAAATATATATTTATTTATTATTATTTTTTTGAATTTTTTTTTCTAATGCCACGTCTTCATTCCAGTCACATTAAATGGGTTTCTGGAGTTTGCATGTTCTTCTGATGCTTGTATGGGTTTTCTCTGGGTACTCCTGTTTCCTCCCACCATTCAAAGATGTACACATAAGGCTGATCGGCTGTTTCAGGTTGCCCCTAGCCATGAGTGTGAATGGTTCTGTATGCATGTTGGCCCTGTGAAGGTCCGGTAATCTGTTCATGGTGCACCCTGCCTTCGCCCAGTGTCAGCTAAGATGGGCTTTCTGTGACCATAGAAGACTTGGGCGGTTCGGCAAATGAGTGAGCGAGATTGTGATCTATGACGTCGTCGCTCAGTGACGGGCAGATTTTAAGATGGCTTGTTTTTAGCAAGCAAATACTCGGCTAATGTCTGTATGTTGATCATCCCTAAATCGTCACGTGTGTTCATGTGGAAAGTCTTGTATGTTCAGTTTAGCACAGGCTTCATTGTTATCTATACCAGATATGCCAGTGGACGTCCCTGTTAACCTTGTAAAAACTAGATCAACTTGACCTAGTTTTCAAGGTCATGGGGTCAAAGAGAGTAAATTTGCATGATGCAAAGTGTGCAGTTGTCCACGCGGGGATTCACCTAGTGTTTCGTGACAAGTTTAGTCTAGCCTTTTATTTATTTATTATTATTATTTTTAACTATATGTTTCTGCAGTGAGTAATTATGTATGTTTTCCCAGGATCAAGAACAGAACATAAATAACATTTAATGTAAATAACACAGAGTGTAAAACCCGAACAAGGTCCATTAACAGTGTCATGATAATAGTGTTAGTGAGCACGCCGGTGTAATAAACTAGAGAATACTGTTCATTTATTTATTGTTGATTGATGTGTGTGTTGTTGTTTGTATTATTTTCTGTAACCTGCGTGTTCCTGTGTGTCTTTAGGTCTGTCTGATATCCCAGGCGAGGCCATGGTGAAACTTTACTGTCCTAAATGTATGGATGTGTACACGCCAAAGTCGTCCCGGCACCACCACACCGACGGAGCTTATTTTGGAACCGGGTTCCCTCACATGCTCTTCATGGTGCACCCTGAGTACCGGCCAAAGAGGCCTGCCAACCAGTTTGTGCCCAGGTTTGTGTCCCCTCATGACTTTTGGTTCCTCTGTGAGTAACTGTATTTCAGCTCTCGACTCGTCAGCATCGCCAGCCGAAGCACTGGCTGATTAGCAGGTCGGTTCTGTTGAGTCACTTTCTCGTCGAGGTCAGTGTCATGTGGGCTGTGTCTCAAATCAGGACCTCGAACTGGTACGAAGCATTCCGTGTTTCGTTAGACGGTCTAGACCAGGGGTCACCAACCTTTTTGAAACTGAGAGCTGCTTCATGGGTACCGAGTCATACGAAGGGCTACCTGTTTGATAGGCTCTCCTGAAATTACCCATTTGCTCAGTTTTCTTTTAGTTATACATTATCAGTAATGATTAATGATACTCATCTATGTGAAGACACTGATCACGTTAATGATTTCTCACAATAATTATCAACAATAAAAATCTAAAATTAATTTTAGACGCAGCTCACTAGTGAGTTGTGCTATTTTTAAAACAGGCCTGCGGGCGACTTATGTGGTCCTTGGGGCGACCTGGTGGCCGCGGGCACCGTGTTGGTGACCCCTGGTCTAGGCTATGGACGATTTCCTGTTCATGCTTAAGTTTCATGCAGCACCACTCCTGTCACCTAGCAACCTTCAAAGCCGTCCCACGTTAAATAAAGTTTAATGGAGGTGCACAGTGACTCTTGGGATGTGACGGATCCTCCTGTTACGCCCTTGGTGGGTGGGAAAACATCGCCGTGTTTCTCGGGAACATTTAAAGTCGTCTTCGCGATCTGAGTCACGCTACTGCTCTCGGAGGATGCCGGCACAGGAGCATCATGGGAAGGATTCAAGCTAGCAGTCAGCTCCTGTTCGTGCCCAAATAAATAACTTTGCACTTGGGGTTTAGTGGGAATCCATGGATGGAAACGACTCTTAATATTGTTGGCTGTTTGGATGTGAATGTGACCGACTAGACATCTCGACGTGATGTTTCATGAGCGCTCTTGCCTGGTCGAGAGCTCGTAGCTTTCCCCTGAGCTGAGGTGTAAATCTCAGAGTGATATTCCTAACCTGGATATACACAGCATGAGCTGTCTGAGTGGTTTAGACGTGTTTTCACGTTCAGCTTAGGTGGTTCTGTAGGTGAGACATTAAGCCGTGACACTTGGTGTCCACCGATCAGAGATTAATCCAGGAAGTGGTTTTGTTTTGAGCGTAATTGATCAGATAGAGCAGGGGTGTCCAACCTTTTCTGCAGTCGATGCGAGTGCAAGTTTTCCGTCCAGCTCTGATCAGCAGTCAAACAGGTGGATGGTATATAATCCTAGTTTGTTAAAAGGAAAACCTGCAACCACACTGGCACTTGGTGGATAGACTGTACACCCCCTGCTCTGGCTGATCGTTTATTCCTGAAACAAAACTGTTTCCTGAGTTAACCGTTGATCAGTTTACACGGACAGGAGTTACACTGCCTCGCCTGCTAATGCTACACCAGCGGTTTTGTCCACTAAACACGACTCTAACCTGTAAGTAAAACAGATCTTCACCGAATCCGATCTTCCGAACTCTTGCCACAAAATTGTAATGTAACAGTTGCATTGACGCTGTAGCTGTGCAATTTCCCTTCACTGGAACTAAGAGATTCAAACCTGTTCCAGTATGACAGTGCACCCGTGCACAAATCACACTCCATGAAGACATGGTTTACCAAAGGTACCCTGGGTATACATTGAGGCCACGATGTCCATGATTCCAAAAATACTTGGAGTTCGGTTGGGGTATAAAGGAGGCAGGGTGCAGCCAAGAGATGAAACTTGAAGGAATTGTTTCCAAGTTCATCAAGGTCCCCTACGATGGTGCCTTATGGTCCGTTAAGCTCTGCTGCGGTTCCCACAACCTTTCACGATTGCCATCAAATCATAACAGTCGTCCACCGAGCCCCCTCCAGATCATCACGACTCAATACCACGACTCCCCACCTCATCACAATTCTGTCTAAGCATGGTGATTGTAAACATTGTGGGCCCCAGTGTAAACCCAAGTGTAGAGCTTGAGAACAAAGAATGTCCTGATATCAGATAGACCGAACACCGTGGTGTGAGATGTTGCTGCAACAATGCATCTCGTAGTCATTTTCCTCACACAAGGACTCTTCTGCAAACTTTCTGTCCAGAGTGCAAAGCTTCTTTGCCCTGTTTGTTCCGAGTTGTTTGTCTCTGTTTATGTCGTTTTTAATCAGGTGATCTGAGCCACAGGAAGCGTAATGCTGCCTTCTGCAAGTCAGAAATGAAGTTTACACTGTACAGGATCTTCAGTAGATATCAAGGTCTGTCATGGATGCCTATATATGGACGGAGCTTCCTTCCAACTATGATGTCAAGCATTCACACGACTGTCAATAGGCAAAATACAAAAATTTAGGGATGCAGTGTAGCGTTGTGATTTGATAATTTTTCGAATAAACAATGTTAAAAAAAGAAAAGTGATGATACTCGATGCTACGTGTCAGCAGATTTAGGTGATTGCTGGCTTCCTTGTTTGGTTTACAGTGCGGTTACAGTAGGAAAATGTATAGCATTGAGATTTGTACCCTCTTCTACATGACCCTGTTCTGGTTCCTGTCTGACCCAGGCTCTATGGTTTCAAGATCCACCCGATGGCGTACCAGCTACAGCTGCAGGCAGCCTCCAGCTTCAAGAGCCCCGTCAAGGCCATCCGCTAAAACATGGAAAGAAGGGAATGGAGGGCTGGAGAGACGAGGAAGAGAATCTGTCTTTTACATCGCCTCGCTCTTCACCAGGAGACCGCTTTGTTTTATCTTAGGTTTGATTAAGAGAAATGTTTCAGTATGGAGAGAGTGGGATTATAGAGAACACGCTCACGTTCTTTGGATAATCTGTGTTTTTTCTTCTCTCACTCTCTCTCTCACATGCACTCTCACACACACATACACGCAGCATGGGAATGCCATGCTGTCATTGGTGTTTCCTTGTAAAAAAAAAAAAAAAAAAAAGTTCTTTAAAATGTAACGTATCAACAGCAGTTCTATTAATACCGATGGAGGAATTGTGGGTGTGTTCATGTCGTCACAAAGGCAGTGCAGCTCGCCAATCTTAGTACAAGACTGGAATAGGTCAGTGTTCCCCCCCCCCTCGACACACACCTCATGCACGTGGTTCCTCCTTACACCCCTTTCTAAAGCAGGCGGAGACCGTTGGAGACTAGAAAACAGCAATCAGAATTAGTCTCGGCCTACTTTTGGACACAGCGGCTTTATCGTCCGAAATTCTCAAATCGTAAAGCTCAAAATAAAATGCATGTTCTTTAGAACCAACCGTCTCTGCTTCCATCAGTCCAGAGTGAGCGTGGGCGGCCGCTGCTGTCCGCTCGTTTCCTGCCAGCGTTCCTCGTATCATTTATTTATTCAATCGTCCACATTTTGGAAATGTGTTTTAGTTTCCCTTCCTGTTCTTAACTGTGCATCCCCGGATTTCATAGAATGGCATGTGACTGCAGGATAAATAATAACTGAATGCATTGATTATAATTATTGTTACTCTTAATGGGTTCCGTTTTTTTGGGGTTTTTTTTGGTGTTTGTTTCTTTTTTTCTGTCATTTATAATTTTTCCCCTTTAGATCTGCTGAGGAACCAGGGTTCAGAATTCAGAATAAACTTTTTTTTCCTATAGTTTTCTGACTTCTTGCTCTTTGTGTCAACAAGAATTGTGATTTGTGGTAAATATGAAGCATACAGTGAGCTGACTATGTGGGGGATTTAACCAGATGCAAGTACGTTATACGCCGTGAGTTAAATTATAAGCCTCGTCGCTTGGTAATACTTAATGAAGCCTGAATGTGAAGGGCTTGCCAGCCTCCTCCAGAGCCAGAGACGGGAAGTGTTGATGCTGCTCGGGTTAAAGTCCGTCCCGCTGGAGAACGGCCTGCTTCAGATCCCTGAAAACAGAAATACAGTGTACTGCATCTTCGCTCTAGAGCTTCACAGAACAAAAGTAAGCGACTTGCTGTTAATGCCTTGACCTTGTTAACATGCCGTGCTAACAAAGTGTCACATATTTTGCCCAAAATCCTGAAACATCACAATTGATACATCACCGTATTGAACACCATAACACAGAATGTGAATTTTTTTTTTCCAACCTAAAATATAGTAAGGGGTTAGCCTTTGTAATATTTTTCAGGCGAAAGATTTGACATACTTCCATTTTTACAAAATTCACAGCATGCCTTACGAAGCTCAAGACAACCGCAATGTGTTTGTTTACTTTCCTCTGATCAATTTTCAAAACTGATAAGTAATCAAATTCCAGCAAGTGTGATATTCAGATCTAAGCACTGGAGTGTAATAGAATGAAAGTAGTTGCACTGCCATGTCATGTTTGATCCCGTTAACGCACAGTGAGAATTTTGTGAAGATCTGAGTGTCACAAAATGGTAAGGGGTTAGCCTTTGTGTCTTTTGAGCCAAAAATGTCACCAAATTCACCCTGGACATAAAGAAAAACAAGTGTATTTACTTTCGTGCTATGACTCTCCAGAGCAGAGATATTTCTTAACACGTACTATATTCTGTGTATACGTGAAGTGAAGCAGATCCATAACTGAAATTATTATATAAAAGAATCTTAGAATTCAAAAGCGTTATTCTGAGTGGATAATGGATCAAAAAAAGAAAAAAAAAGAGACACTCAGTTTGTAATAGTTGCTTGAAGCAGTGGCGTAAAATGGGAAAATAAGCCATAGAAAATATTTTTATTTTGGTGTTCCATGTATTATATGATAAAACATTGAATGAGAGAGAGAGAAAAACACCGTTACAGAGCATGGTTCACCCGCATTTCTGTGTAGTATGTAAAAAAGTGAAAAATATGTCACTAAACTGCTTTTAGCTTAGCTTGGTCCATCTTTCATTCATTCATTTTCTGAACTGCTTAATCCTAGTTAGGGTCGTGGGGAGGCTGGCGCCCATCTCAGCTAACATTGGGCAAGGGCAGAGTACACCCTGGACGGCTCGCCAGGCCATCTCTAATACTTAAATTGCATTAAAAAAAACTCATTTTAATTAGCTTTTCTTTCTGTTCCTGTACACTATATACTAAATTATTTGTCTCAGACTCAGTGGATGTTGTGGAATTTAATATTCCTCTCGACTTTCTGTCATCCATCACATTTGCTGAATACTTGTTAGTAATAATCGAGTCATGTACAAAAAAACCAAACACTTCTAAAACCCCATTCTGTAGATGAAACTGTTTATTGAGAATATGATTTATTAAATACTCAGAAACATTTCAGCAATCAGATGCACAGTCTTTAATAGTGGGTGTTAAAACCAGGCTGCTGAACCCCATGACGCTGATGTTTAAACAGGAATGATGTCTGTGATTTTACGCCTCGAGCTCAAAGTCAAAGTACTGAGGATCGAAGTAGTGAATTCTGACGTAACCGTCCTCTCCTCCGCTGCTGTAACTAAACACCAAAAACAAAACAGCACAAGTTAATTCCAGGCACCTAACAGGTACATTTTAACAAACCTAAATATCGAGTGCAAGAAAATAGAGTAGCATTACTGACATCCCTTTCAAGGAAACATTTCAGATACGATATCAGGCCACATCATGCACTGTATGTTAGTCCTGTGGTTTATTCCCCCTACACCGATGGGTTAAGCTCATTAACGTTCATGTAAGGTTTATACGACAAAAATAAACAGTGCCGTTCTCAAGTGTGGGAGTAAATGCATCCATTTTAACATTTCAGAATTTTGGTACTTAATATTTTCCACTTTAGCAACACATTTGAGCTTACAAAAGAACAGTGATTCATGTTAAACTGGGATCATGATTTAAAAAAGCGCGGAGCTCCAAGCGTGGCGCACGACTGGGGTATAAAAAGGAGGCAGGAAACATGCATCCAAGAGACGAAACTTGAAGAAATCGTGTTTAAGTTCACCAAGATCCCCTACGATGGTGCATCGAGGTCTGTTTCGTTCTGTTGAGCTGTGCTCTGATTCCCACACTCTATCACGATTGGTGTCATATTGTAAGAAATCATAGTCGCGGCAAATTCTGAGTCAAAAATTTTACCACGATTTGATCCCACGACCCCCCCACACTCACGCTCCTCTTAAATTGTGGAGATCATGGACTTAACATGCTCAATATCACAAATATAAACTTGCATTTAATCTGCATTAGGAACAGTGCAGGAGTTTCAATATTTAGGAAATTACACACTTAGTTTTGCTAAGAAATATTTAAATATTTTAAAACCTAAATTTAAATAACTAGCCTGCTACAGTACCCACTTCAATGGATGATAATAATAATAATCTCTTGGTCTGAAGGAGAAATTGTAGGCAGCTTTAACATTAATAATAATCATAAATAAATAAACTGTGAGATACCTTTTGCCATCTGGATGAAACGCCACACAGTTGATGGGGCCAAAGTGACCTTTCACTCTTCCAAACTCCTCTTCATAGGCTGCGTGGAAAAACCTGTAGAGAGAAGAAAATGAATCAGAAAGTTCCTCCAGCTGCTGTCACCTCTGCTCTGCTCATCAGGGAAAACCTTATGAATTTATAGAAAGGTTATAAAATTTATTATATATGTTTATTATATATACGTGTGTGTGTGTGTGTGTGTGTGTGTGTTGGCCCTGCGATACACACTGCCAAGCTGTGTAATGTGATTTTACAGGTGTGCTGACCACCTAGCTCAGTGCTAACCAGCTTTAAATGGCAAATGACCATTGATTTTTTTTTTTTTTCATTAAAAAATTACTTTTTCATTGAATGAAACAAAATGTCTTAAAACTGTTATTACAGTGAGGATAAGTGATTCATTTTATAAAAATTAACTCCAAATGGCTGATCGGGTCCTTGGTGTCTCTGCGGCAACCAGAAGCGGCACAGGAGACACTGAATATGCAACAGGCATGAAACGCAAGCCCAAAATGATTATGGATTAAGAATAGAACCGTTATTGGGCTTCCTGTTGTTGGGTATGACCTAATGAGATCATGTCCAAATCGAGATATTATACATAAAATTTCCTCATAGACGCAGTAAAGCATTCTATGCATACCACATATAATCACAGAAGCTAAGTCGCTAGGCTAACACTGTGGCTAGCCAATGTGAGCACGTATACCAACCTGGCTTCAAATTTGCCGATCCTAGTGGAAGTGGTTGTGACCTCCATGGCTTCCTGACCTCCTCCCATAACCACCTGGACAGAACCACAACACACCAGATTCACCAGACCTGATAAAATACTTGATGCCATAAACAAAATACATCACACAAAAAAAACCCATGAAGTAGAATCACCCCTCCGGACTGATCCTTTATCTTTATGTTACATGAAAACAGTCACTATGAATTCTGTTGCTTCTCCTCAGAGTCGTGTGATTAAAAGCACAGCGGGCGAAAACTGTTTTTAAATCCGCATCGCCACTGACGATTATTTGTGATCTCTGAGGTACATGCTGGGTTACAGAATGACTCACGTGGTCCATGTTGGGCGAGATGGCGGCAGAGTTCACGGGTCGCTCGGTCTTGAAGGTTTTAATGTGCTCCAGTGAAGACGAATCAAAAAGCTGTTTAAAGACCGGAAGGAAAAGGTCAGCCGAAGATGTTAACAACACAAAAATGCAAATAAAACACAAACGATCACAGAATACATGGAGTATGGTGGACGCATGCAAGTCAACCTTCCACGTGGAAGTCTCCAACATGTCGCTTTTCCTCGTGAACAAAACAACGTATAATTTGTGAGCAAAACGACGACTCTGCGACCTTCTCACGACGTGTGTGGACTGTTGGAGAAGAGTCAGAGCCTCGTTGTCCAGCATTCGCGGAAATCTCAAACATGTTTGAAACGTTTAATTTAAAAATCGTGCTGGAGAGAATCACCAAACAGTCCACATCAGTAGTGATGTGAAGTTCAGGAATTGTTTTAACCAGTAGATGGTGTTCTGAGTCATTTTGGTCCTTCAGGTTCCAGCTTGGGTGACGTGTTCATGTGCTGAACCTCTTTAATCTTATCACTTATACACTGTTAGCAAAACACAAACTGGAAATACAACAACTATTTACGATGAAGACTACAAAGGATCGGGGCCGGTGGTGTAGTGGCTCGGGTGCTGGGCTCATGATTCAGAGGTCATGGGTTTGAATCCCCATTAGACTCTCATCGTGCTATGACCCCTGGGCACTAGTGTGCCTCTGTCCACCCAGCAGTATAAATGGGTACCAGTGAAAATACTGGGAAGGTAACCTAAGATGTATTAGCTTCCCACCCAGGAGGAGTTGAACTCCCAGTCGCTTCATGCTACAGAAACGGGGGTTGAGCTCCGGCTCTAATGAGCCACTAGGCTCAGGTGTAAAAAGCCCAAGCCAAAATACAAAGGATTACTGGGTAACTGCTACTTGTAAAGCAACAGGAACCAAACCTTCCTTAAACGGCCCTAATGAAAACATTTCTCTTTACTGCAAATGACAAAACACAAACCTTTGCAGCGCAGTCTTTAGAGGCTGTGATGACCATCGTGAGGTCAACAGACGACTGGATGTCGTTGATTTGCTTAGTGTGCTCCTTCACTTTAGTCAGGATATCCCCAGACTGCACGCACACACACACTGTTACTACAAGCTGAAGCCTCACAGTAGACATTATCATTTAAAACACAAATATTATGAATATAATATACACATATAATATTCTTAATATTCAGGAAACGAACCTTTGCGCTAAACTGGTTGATTTCGCCATTTTCGTGTCCGGCGATCACAAACTCTCCCAGCGGCCCCCACACTGCACTCGTGATCTTTGACTCGCTGCACGGCACGGACAGATACGACTGGTTATCCTCTGTGGGGTAGAGAAAAATAAGTGTCTCAATTCAAAAGAATCAATATGACGCACCACAGAGAAAGTACTACACAACCAAGTTATCATCAAAGAGTAAAACTCATCATCCATCAGTTATATGAGATGACCATCCGACTTTGGGGAGGCCAAAATCTCACTGTTTATTTTTTCTAAATCCGTGGAATAGTTCATATCTGCTCCTGTTAATGCTTACCGATCTGTTGGGGGTCTCGCAGATCAAAGAAATTCAGGTAACACTGGTAGCCCATCTGTTTGTCTGTGGAGAACATGATGATGTTCCCGCTGAAGTCGAAGCCGCATGTCCTCACTGCTGAGTTGGTTTCGAGCACGGCGAGCTGTTTGCCTGAGGAGGGAGAAAAGCACTGACCTTCCTAACAAACATTTTACAGCATGAATTCGTTTCTAAATAAATACTTGATCAGTATCAAAATACAATCAAACTTAAATATAACTTTTAAAAAAAAAGCTAGCTAATATACCTCAAAGCAGCTAGCTAAAGTAACTTAAATAGAATTTTTTTAAAAACTAGGTAACATAACTAAAAAAAGCTAGCTAAAGTAACTTAAATAAAAAAAATCTAGCTAACATAACTAAAAAAAAAGCTAGCTAAAGTTAAAAATATAATTCAAAAAACCTAGCTAACATAAAAAAGCTAGCTAATGTAACTCAAACATAACTAAAAAAAGCTAGCTAAAGTAACTCAAATATAATTAAACAAGCTAGCTAAAAAAAACAACAACTTAGAAATAACTTAAAAAGCTAACTAAATTAACAAATATTTTAAAAAGCTAGCTAACATAACGCAAATATAACTATAAAAATCTGTTGGGCGGTCGCTGAGTTCATGATAGGATTAGAAGAGATAGTAACGAACCTGTCTCACAGTCCCACAGTCGGCAGCTGTTATCGGCAGAACCGGTCAACACGTGCTTCGTGTCCCCTTTCAGTTTATTAAGGCAAACTCACAGAAAGCACTCATGTAGAAATAAATGCACCTTAACTGTCCACAAAAAAATATTTAACATTAAAAACAAACTAATTACTAATTAAAAAAAAACCCCACCACAATCACTTTAGTATCTGGTATAAATGTCTCTAACATGACTGAGTGACTCTCACATTAATGTGCTGTGTTAGAATTTGGTCTCTCTCTCTCTCTCTCTCTCTCCAACAGTGTGAAGCTGTTTTCATGTTACAAAATTCACTGAAGGATACAATCAACATCCACACACCACACAGCTCCAGTGTGGCCGTTGTAAGTACCGAGTCTCTCCCCGTTGACGGAGTACCACACGTTGACAAACTGAGGAGGGAAAAGCATAGAAGTGAATCAATAGGAGGATAAATAGGAGACTGGATAACATCTGGAGCTCGCAGTGTGTGAACTGTGTGTGTGTGTGTGTGTGTGTGTGTGTGTGTATCTTAATGTGAAATGTATTATTTGCGTGTTTTCATACTCAGTACTCCCTTAAGAAAAAACTACACCATATTTGTATGTGCACTGTGTGTCCGTGTTGTTTTTTTGCAGTAGGTATACTTGATAATGCCTTTATATTTTTATGCTCAGTGTTCATCAGTGGAGCTACTGCAAGGCTTCCAATATGAAGTTGTAACAAGACAAATTTAAGACTTGAATTTTAAACTCAAATCGACTCCTCGTTTTGTCCGTGTACCTGGTCCTTGGCCACAGAGAAGAGCAGGTCCCCTTCTCGGTTGTATTTAATCTGAGTGATGGACCGCTCATGGCCCTGCAGAAGAATGGGTTTCTGTTTAAAGGAAAGAAAACAGTATTAATATGAGGCCTTTCAAACTGAGTAGATGTCACAAGTCACACAAGCAAGTAGCTCCTCTTTTTACTTTCTGGCAGGAACTAAGAATTCGTTTAAAAAAACGGCCACAGCTACAAAGTTAGTTACCGAGGCCGAGCCCGACACAATCACTATCTGATAATGAGTGACCGTTTCTTACTGGAGCTTCTCACTTTAAAAAAAAAGGAAAAAAAGAAAGCCCCACAAAGCAGGCAACACCATTCATCTCATACGCTGCATTATAAAAAGCCAATGCGCACCAAAAATGGGGAAGATCAGGGATGGCAATCTTGAGTTAGTTCACAGAACGCAAATTCAAGATGGCAGCTGTGGTGGGCACACTGAATATCGCACCGGGGTGAAAATCGGTAGGCTTGTGTAGTTAAACAGTCCCAATGTTCACCAGAAATTTTGAGAATCTATGACAGTGTTTTTGAGCTGGATCGCAGCTGCCGTGTTCCAATATCCCATACGTGCGCGGCAGCTACGATCTTGGATTTACATTCCGCACACTGACTCAAAAAACGCATGATCAGAATTTTTGGTGTGGACACTGGACTGTTTTACTACAAAAACTGATGCATGTGTAATTAACCTGATCATCCACACCAAAAACTGTGATGATCAGTGATGGCCAGGTGGCTTAGTGGTTAAAGGCGATGGGTTACTGATCCGAACAGCAGCGGTTCAATTCCCTTAACCCTCAGTTGCTCAGTGGTATAAAAAAAAAGATAATCGTATGTCACTCTGGATAAGAGCATCTGCCAAATGCTGTAAATGTAAATGATGGAATTTTTCAGCCAGTGCACATAATACAAATTCAAGACGGCAGCTGTGGCGGCCACACTGGGTATTGGATCATGTTGAATTTGGTACGCTTGTGTGGTTCAGTCCCAGTTCAATCACCCACACAAACATGGGGATGGCTTTCTTGAGCTTGAGCACAGAATGACACTGTGGACAGCACGTCCATTGGGCTGGGTGGTGTGTGTGTGTGTGTGTGTGTGTGTGTGTGAACCCAGAGCCCAGATTTGCACACTCACCATTTTTTCTAATCACCCTCCCACTAAAACACAGTTAACTTTGTGCTGATTTTACAGGTCTCTACAGATACAAAGATAAAACTGAGAACACACGAAAACACTACTGGTCATTTCTGTAACACCCCAATAAGAAGCTTACAGTGACGTAACTATGAGATCACAGTAAAGACTCTGTGTCACATGACGTTGGGCTAGATAGCCTTTTTCAGCTAGCTAGTTAAACAAAAACAACCATTCAATATATAATATATTACACATCAATACTGACAGAAAAGAAAGTTAGCTCAATGCTAAACAAGAAAACGACCCGTTTTTCGATTCATAAACATGTGAATATTAAACACATGAAATAAACCCACAGCTAGCAGGTGAATTAGCAAAAGCTAACAAGAGTTTATAAGACCAGAGGCCTTGTTCCAAAAGGCTCACACCTGATAGCGTAGTGCACTAAACACAACCCACGTACAATCACAGTGTAGTGAGCGTATCCAGAAAGTAATGAGCCATTCGAAATACGGCCATAGTAACGGAGTTGTGCTACTCAGGCCCAGTCCCTCACAACCGCCACCTGACAATAAATGACCGTTTCTTACTGAAGCGAACCCACTTTGAATAAATCGAGAGCCCAAATGTGCTCACTCACCATCTCTGATCTTTTTTACTCTGTATCCTCTTGATAAAGGTCCTTTTATTAGCCCAGTGAAGTAATATCAATAGTCCATGCGCGTGCTGCTAAGCGCCGGGTTAAAACGGAAAAGAGACTTTATTACTTCCGGCTCCTCAGAAATTACGACGTGAAGCAAACAAACCCCTCATTCAAACGTTCCGGGGTGGGGTTTCTTTAATCAAAACCCCAAATCAGCACATAAAACCCCATTAATATCTATAATTTAAAGGAAAAATAACACACACACACACACACACACACACACACACACACACACACACACACACACACACACACACACACACA
>JAOUQZ010000012.1:16389512-16399948 GCA_028564935.1 Neosilurus hyrtlii
CACACACACACACACACACACACACACACATATATATATATATATATATAAAATCTAACAGATTCGATGCAGTTTCCAAAAGAGAATTCTATCTTACGTCCTCAGCCGTTTCATCCTCCTCCTCCTCATCAGGGCGGTACTCCTCATCAGACGAGTCCTCCTCCTCTAAAGGAATGTCCACAAACTGGGGAGCCTTGAATATGTGTGTATACAAATATATAAACCATCTCATTGGGCTTAAACATTCTTTTATTGCGTCATCCTGAAGAGATTTTTATTGTCATGTTTAATTGTACCTTCATGTTGTTCGGCTTCTTGATGGACGAAATGTTCCAAGTAGGAATAACCTAAAAACAAACAAACAAATAAATAAATAGATAGATAGATAGATAGATAAATAAACGGACCGCACACACACACACACACACACACACACATTAAAGCAACACACCTTAGGATCCATCGTCATACGTAATACACTGCATGGCCAAAAAAAATGGTTGCACACTCTAATATTTCCATTTATCCTTGATCACAGCATGTAACCTCTATGGCATTGCTGCTCCAGTTGGTCCGGTCGAGGCTCAGCAACATTAACGTGGCGATAAAATGAAGTCTGCGGATGATCTCAATGTAGTGAATGAGCGGGTTATCACATCAACGCACTTTTTCTTCCCTGATGGCGCGGATATAACTTGAGACTCAGATAATGAGCGAGTGGTTCAGGGAGCACGAGGGATCACCTTCACATATGTATCGGCCCCCCAGAGTCCCGACTGTAACCCTAGTGAAAGTTTTCGGGATGTGCTGGAGAAGACTTTATAAAGTGGTTCGTTGCCGTTAGCCTCGCTTACACCGCGAAATCTCCATGGCTTTGTTTCAACAAACTCAAGCAACATGACATTTATTTCCACCCAGTGCCGGGTTCGTTTCTCACCGGCGTCTTGAATCGACGAGGGAAAAAACTGAACCACTCCGTAAAAGTCTTCTCCAGCACATCCCGAAGACGTCCTAACGTATGCATGGGGTCATTAGAAATCAATTTCCCTGGTAATTAGTCTCTAAAATCTCTCATTTTTTTTCTATTCGTATACTCTTTATCCTGCAACACTGTTTTTGTGTTTCCAGCTGTTACTCTTGGTGCATTTAGGCGTCCAATACAGACATGTCTGGGACGTGACAAAAATCGGACCTCAAAACCGGGTACTTTATCAGCTTCTATTTCACCTATAAACAAACAGGATCACCAGATCTCATTGATACCGCCCATGCTGCCTCTTTAGGGGGCGGTGGCGCAGTGGTTAGGGTGATGGGCTCACGATCGAGAGCTCATGGGTTCGGATCCCTTTTAGACCCCTACTGTGCCCTCTGTCCACCCAGCAGTATGAATGGGTACCAGTAAAAATACTGGGAAGATCACCTGCGATGGACCAGCGTCCCATCGAGGAGGAGTGGAGCTCCTAGTCGCTTCACGCTAAAGACACTGGGGATGAGCTCCGGCCTGATGAGCCAGTAGGCTCGGGTGTAAAAAGCCCAACATACTTACCTTATATAAATATACTAAAAGTTGCTCTGGATAACGTAAATGTAAATAAATAATCTATATACCTCAGAGGGCAACTGAACACCAACAAATAAAATTCATTTATTCCTTCATTCATTTTCTAAGCTACTTAATCGTAATTAGGGTCGCAGGGAGGCTGGCGCACATCTCCGCCAACTCTGGGCGCAGGCGGGGTACACCCTGAACACCTCGCCAGGCAACTGCAGGGCCACAACAAAAAATATATACTGTATATATATATAAAATGATTGTATACTGTATATACAAAAGGTTAACGCACCACTCCTTTCTCCACCACCTCCTTCAGTTTAGAGCGAGTCATCTTTGGCTCCTGGAAGAATCAGAAAGCAGCACAGGCAGTGATTAGATCCAATCCCAAACCCATACAGAGCAATAATATACTCCCCTGAACTTCAGATACTCACAAACAAAGGTACAGGTTCAGTCTCGTTGATGGCGGCTTTCATCATTGCCACGACGTGCTCGTTAGTAATCACCTCCTGCGGGTACGATTACATCAAACCTCTCGCCACCTGATATGTTGTACCTCTTGTGTATAACTTAATAATATTTCATAAATCATATGAACAATCCACACTCACGTGTATAATACTGCGCACGTTAGCTGAGGTCAGGTTATGCTGCCGTGATTTGTTCTCCAGTTCCCTGTCCAGCTCTTGGTCAATCTCCACCTCTGGCCGGAGTTCATCCACCACCTCCTCCTGCTCCAGCTGCTGCAACCCTGTTTCATTCATCTCTCTTTTCCTCTTTACGCCTCGTTTTGCTTTCGCGGTTTGCCGAGGACATCGCTGCTCGTTGTCTAGGAGAGGAAAAGCATGGATTTAAACAGTAAAAACTCACACTTACTCATTCGCCGAACCACATGATCCTATTATTAGGGTCGCGGGGAGGCGGAGTCTATCTCGGGAGACACCGGGCGAAAGTGGGGTTCACCCTGAACAGCCCGCCAGACAATCACAGGGCAACACACACAACCATTCACACTCACACCTAGGGTCAATTTGGAACGGATGGTTAGCACTAATCCTTTGGATTGTGGAAGGAAACCAGAGTACCCAGAGGAAACCCCTGCAAAGTCCACACAGAAACACCCGAGTCGAGCCTTGAACTCAAACCCAGGATCTTCTTGCTGTGAGGCAGACGTGCTAACCAATACTTTTTATAAATAAAAAGAAAAAACTGAACTTTATCAATAGCGTGCCAATCCGCTACATAAATCACTTGCAACAGTGCCGTGGTATAAATCCTGGTAACGTAATCATTTAAAAAATTATACTAATACAAATACTGTACACCCGGGAACCTACCGACTGTGATGATAAGAGTCTCCTCTGTATCATCTTCTGATGATGAGCCACACTGCACTTCTGTTAAAGAGAAGAAGAGGATAAAGAGAAGAAGCGTACTCTGTACAGAAATCATCTCACACACACACACACACAACCAATCACTGATCACCATCATTCCTCCTAAACCAATCACTGATAACCACTGTTTGTCCTCCCTCTATCCTCCTTTTATTCTCTAACACTGTTACACTTAAGGCATTTTGGCAGACGCCCTTATCCAGAGCGACTAACATTTATTATTTTTATAAAACTGAGCAGTCGAGGTTTAAGGGCCTCGCTCAAGGGCCCAATAGTGGCAGCTTGGTGGTAGCAAGGCGTGAACCCCTGACCGTCGGATCAGTAAGCCAGAGCCTAAACCTCTGAGTCTGTTTCTCGTCGTCTTCCTCTGTAGGGACGTAGAGATTAGCCTGATGTAGACAATTAGCCTAATGTATATGTCATTTACCTGTACAGAATTTAGCAGACGCTCTTATCCAGAGCGACAAAAACTCAGTAGATGGGTGTTGTATGCAGGGTTTTCTTTTTTGTGTGTGTGTGTGTGTGTGTGTGTAAAAACATAGTTCTAATCTAAGTACTGCCGAAAAAGGTAGGTTTTCAGCCGTCGTTTGAAGACACCCAGTGACTCAGCTGTCAGAACATCCAGAGGAAGTTCATTCCACCATCTCGGAGCCACAACCGAGAAGAGTTTAGATGCATTTTTCCCTTCACCCTTGGTAGAAGGAGGGACCAGTCTAGCGGTGCTAGAGGATCTGAGAGAATGATGTCATGTGGAGAACATGAAAACTCCGCGCAGAAATGACTCGAAGCCTGGACCTTCCTGCCGTGAGATGGACATGCTAAATACTACGCCACCGTACCGCCCAAGATGATTTCTTTCCATAAGTAAACTAATTAAAAAACAAAACAAAAAAACTAATCAATTACATCAGAAGTCAATAAATAAATGTGCTTAGCATTCCATTTACAATCATGATATTTGGTAGACGCCCTTGTCTGGAGGAACAACTTGGTGGTAGTGAGGTTTGAAGCCCTTCTGACCCTCTGATCAGTAATTCAAAGCCTTGACAGTGTGTGTGGTCTCTGAAGTGAGCCATGTGCTAGCCTGGTGTGCTTTTATGAGATAATCTCTTTACAGAGGATGTACATTATAGTCTGGTATGTTTGTGTAAGCACCTTTACTCCTTCCTGCTCGTCTTGGGGAATCTGTACTGTTTTCATGACTTGGCTCTTCTTCTTGGGATGGAGATGAATGAAGGGAACCACTCGAGGTCCCTGGTTTGACTTCATGCCCCTCACTTTTGCTGTCCTTACCCCTGGAAGGTCCAGTCTTATCATCACAGTGTTTACGCCTGACTGAGGGATTCATGTCTCACTTCATCTCTAAATCTCCATCCAGCTTCAGCTTTTAACTCAAAAAGATATCAAATTTCATCGTTTCTTTCTCTTGGAACTGATCCATTTAACTGTAACTTGAACTACGTTGTGATGTTTGTCAGTAACAAGCTTTAAAAACATTTAGCTTAGCCACCACATAAACATTAGCTAGCCTTAACTACTGTCGGTTTTATTTAAGTAATACATTTACTACGTGGCTTTTAATAACATCATCTTCTCCTTAATTAATACCGAAATTTAAAGTGTATAAATGTGATTAAGAATATAAATGTCCAAAACACTTAAAAATAAATTACCTAACCATTATTTAATGCCTTAAACTTTCAATATACGCGCCAGTTGGTCATGGAGAGCTACAACAGTGGATGGGACCATAACAAAACGTCACATCCGGTTCACAATGTCAAAATAAAAGCTCCAGTGAGGCAGCGACTTCCGCATCTAAATCCTTATAATATGTACTGATTTATTTGTTTGTTTTTCAAACGAAATAACTTCTTTACAAAATTAAAAAAAAAACATTTATTGTATTTTCGCTTTTGTAAATCTCTTTTCTATTTGTTTATTTATTTGTTTGTTTATCTATTTATTTATTTGTCCATTTATTTATTTGTTTGTTATTTGTTTAATTAATTAATTGGTTTTTTATTTTTTTTTAAAGATACTTGAACTTTTAGAGAGATAACTGATTCTTCTTTCTTGTCTGATTTGCAGAGTATCTGCTGTATGTTCTGACAACACAAAGTAGGATGAAGAAGTTAAGTGGAAATAAAGTGGGAATACACTATGCACCATAAACATCACCTTTCACACCTATGGCCAAGTTTTGGAGGTTTAAAGGAGTGTCTCCAATACCATAAATAATGAGTATTTCCAGCCAGCCATCATAGCCAAGTGGATTACACTGGGCAAAAATGGGCAAAAAAAAAGGGCTTCCAAACCTCAGGAAGTGCACACGCCCAACAGGAAGTCATATATGAAGCAGCATTGTTATAATAATGATGGTCACCTGCAGCTTATTTAGGAGCTTGGCTTTAAAAGCTGAGCACTTGCACTTTATTCCTCCTCAGTGGCTTAACTTGTGAACAGAGTCGCTCAAAAGAAAAAATGTTTGCCTTTGGAACCAGCAGTGAAAGTCCAGCACCCAAGATAAAGTCCTGGCAGAATGTACCACTAACGCCAGGAAGAATACCCAGCTTTCACATTCCTCCAAAGCTGCATCTCAGCGTCTCACCCCGATTCAGGAAACCCAAAGAAACAGACGAGTACCAACTTCTGCCTTCCAGCAGCCCAGAGAAAATGTCCCCAGAGTCCCAGTCTCCATCAGCCTCTCCACGCTGTCCTGTCAAGCTCCGATTCACTCCACGATCAAATCAGAGACGGGGTAAGGAGGATGCGTCTGACCCAGCTATGCAAGCGGCGATGTCCCTAAAGCATGTGGAGAAGCTCACGACTCCGTACGGATTCCACACTCTGGCTGCCAGCCCTAACGTGAGTCGAAGGGAGTCTCTCTTTCATAGACCGAGAGGACAGGTAGGCTGTCAGAATCCTGTATTCTCACCTAACTATCCAGAGCTCGGAGACACTCTCATGCCCAACGTAGGATCTGAAAATGACAAGCCAAGTCCAGAAGCATGCTCCTCAGTGCCGAAATCCGAGCGAAATCAACTACGTCTGCTCTTCAGCAAGACTCAGGTTGCTCTCAAGAGTCTCAGTCCCAGGAGCAGGAAAAATCGGGTCAAAAAACTGCAGGATGTACTTTAGGACACTTTATTGGGACGTTCCAAACCAACCAGTATTTTAAAGTGAATTTTATTGATGTTAAACTTATTCATTTTGTTGTTGGGTGTGTAGTGGTGTGTGTTATTTTTAGATGCTTACAATAAAAGTTTACTTGGCCATTTTTGATCCTTTCTTCCTGTGCTTGTTTCTTTCCTTGAGCTGGTGGCTGTTATACAACCTGCACTCATCCATCGTTCCTGTTCAATTCTAAAAGCTATTCGGCTCTTGTTCATGCATGTGGTTGGGGTTTTGGTGAAAGGATTGAACATGTTCATGACCTAAGTCAGGGATGTCCAATCTTATCTGCAGGGGCTGGTGTGGGTGCAGGTTTTCACTTCAACCAAGCAGTAGCTACACATTCCACCTGTTTTCAATCACTGATCTAAAACAAATGCAGACTACATGGCACCTTTCATGTTTAAATTTTGAATCTGGATGGCAGCCATCTTGGTGTGAAAGAGCATTTGGGGGGGTAATTGCATCCACGATGTATATTACTATTTTGCCAAATTTCAGCTATGGAGAGGTGTGTGGGTTTTTTTTTAAATTACAAATTATTAAAGCTATAAATCTAAGCCAACTGCAGTAAAATTTTTAAAGTTTTCTTGCTGTGAAATTCATCTGGTTAACATTCATATCCTGTAAAAACGTGTAATTCTACAGAGGAAAGTAAGCTTTATCTCCTGTTAGCAGAATTACTGAAAGGTCGGTAAAATGTCATGAAATTACACACAGAGGTGGGCGGTGCTTTGAGCAAGGAAGACTCCATGACACTTTGGAGATGATCTGGATCAAATTCTGAATGCAGGAATTTTTTTAGAATTCTTTAACATTGTGAGAGAGGGTGATGGTACAGAAAAGTGTAGTTTTACACTGGGGCACGACCTCAGCGACTTCCACGATTTGAGAATCGAGATGAGTGTGGGATCGATTCGTGGTAATCTTGAGGGAACTTGGTGGGTTCTTGATCATGGCAAAATTTTTGACTCAAATTTTGCCAAGATTATTACAATGCATCACGATTTGATGCCAATCATGATAAAACATGGGGATCATAGGAGCGCGCAGTAGAGCTTAACAGGGAGTGAGACCTTGATGCGCCATCGTCAGGGATCTTGAAGTACTTGGCAATACGATTCGTTCAAGTTTCATCACTTGGATGAAAGGATGAACCCTGTACCCTTCTTAGACCCAAATCATGCTCCAACTGTGCTCATAAATCATGGAGATCTATGCTTGTTTGAATCGTGTAGATTGTGGACATCGTGCATCAGTGTAGATCCAGACTTACAGTAGCCCAGCAAGGGGTGCTGTGACAGGGCTTTGCAGGGGTTAGCACTTTCTATGTGTGTGTGTGTATATATATATATATATATATATAAAAATAAATGTATATTTATGGTTTTTACGCTATTATTACTTTTCCATCAGGAATCATCAGTATATGAGTGGCGTTCAGTACGAAGTTTCTATTCCACACTATTTCATCAGCATGTAAATATATAAATTCATTTCAAACTCCACAAACATTTATTAAAGACCAAAAGTGTTTGTCCCTCCCTTTTTTATTAATATTGTAATCCATTTACATAGGTATTTTTTTTTTTATGAAAATAGGTCAGTAGAAAGCAATTTTCTTAAAAAGTCTGTCATGTCAAGTCCTCCGTTTTTATACAGTCCAATTTCTGCACCAGTGCTGTGCAATCGTGGTAAAAATCCATCCAGGAGGAGTGTCGTCCTCCCCGTAAAACCCCCGGCGCCGCCTCCGTTGGGCCACGACATCCAGTCAGGACAAAGAAAAATTTAAGGGACAAAGCAAATACATGTTCATGATCAAACGATAAAATGCGTCTTGTGGGAGTGAAGCAACGTTCAAACATTCTTGATAAATGTTGTAAATCATCTCCCTCGTGTAACCGACAGTGCGGGAGGTTTTTTTTCTTTTTTTTTGGAATCCCATTGGAAAAGTGGGTTGATGAGGACAGAGACACTACAGAATGACCCCTGTGTGCAATTTTATCCGTCTTTCCGTCAGTCCGTCCCAGTCCGGGGAGGAAAGGAGGCTTCTGAAGCTTAGCAGCTCCGCTTCAGCCTTGGTCACGCCCCCCCAATCCCTAAGCAGCCAATCAGAATAGTGCTGAGGAAAGCTAAAGAGTGTGTCTTCCTGACTGGATCCAGTCCAAAGTCCCAGGAAGGAAATCCAGCGCTTCCTCTTTGATGAGTGGTCAGAGCAGATGACTGGTTGGCTGGTTTGGTCTCCAGTTAGGTCACACTGGAAAGGGCGTGGTCATGGACATGTTGGGGGTGGGGCATGTAGAGATTGTCGTGTCCTCTCAGTCACTGTCCGAGCCCACGGCTGATGAACCTTTTCGTTTCCTCTTGGGTGCTTTGGGTTTGGAGTCCTCTTCCTCCTGCCGCCACACACAGGAAAGAATTAGGATTCATGACATGCACACGCACGCGCTCACGCGCACTCACGCGCACTCAGACTCAGGGGTGATTTGGAACAGCCAATTAGACTACATGTCTTTGGAAGGAAACTGGAATACATGGAGGAAACCCTGCAAGCACGGAAACGCCAACGCTGGGCCCGGGATTTGAAACCCGGGACCTTCTGGTTGTGAGGCGGACGTGCTAACCACTACGCCACCAAGCCCTAATTACTTATAATGCCGTTTCTTATGACTCTTTTTACCCAACATGCCTCTGCTTCAAAACCTTGCACTCTGAAACGTCAGGAACGCACAGACCTCGTCAGTTTATCCTCCATCTTATATAAATAAAACGTTACGTCAGGCACGTAAGAGTAAAACTTAAAACACTGATTCATTAAATATTTTGTCGGCAGGAACTCACTGAGGCGCTACTTGAGCCGCTGTCCTCCTCGTTGTTGGCTGGAGGCGCTGCGCCTTTACGCGAGCGCGGGGAAGACGCTGGAGCTTTGCGCCGCGATTTGGGTGGTTTCGAGGAATCCTCGTACTCCTCAGCCAAGGAGAAGAGATCGCTGAACCTGGTGAGGAGAAAAGAGTGAGGTGTGTACGAGCCAGACATCTGGAGCTCAGATCTATATAAGGATCCGTATATAAAAAACTCTGTGGTGTGGTTACCTCATTTTATGGGCTTCATCACAGCTGGCCTGGACGTGCTGAAGAGCCTGCAGGATGGGCGTCTGGGTAAAGACTACACACACACACACACACGTAAATACATGTAGTAATTTTTGAACACTGTACCAGAGGAACGCATCCGAGACTCACAGTTATTCTTGGTGTTGCTGAGGCTTAGCCTCAGACTGTCTAAATGCTCCAGCATCTGTTCCAGGGTCAGCTGAGCCAATTTACTGCTGGAACTTCGTAAGCTGTAAAAGAAATCGGGAAACACAAGCACATGCAAAACTGTGTCACGTACAACAACGAGCCTACTGCTACAACAGCAACAACAAACCCCATCAATAATACAAAGGCTGAAATTAGAAATCGGTACGGATTACATCTTGGCGTGGTGATACCTCTGGCGTTTGCGAGGCATGTTGTTGTTCTTGATGAGGAGGGCCTTGATGTGCTCGGCCAGTTGGTCGTCGTGTTTGGCCGCCCAGTGGCGCAGGATGCTGGTGGTGAACTGATCCTCCTGGTGACACGGCCGACTCAACACCATCTTCACCATCTCCTCTGTGGGACTGCACGCACGCACGCACAGGGACACGGACACACACGCGGGGTGAAAAGGGGAAATACAAGAGGACTGTGTACACAACCTGGATTAAATAATAGTGGAATATAAGAGGGTGTGTGTAAGAATACGTGATTTCAGTCAGTAAGAGACATACCTTTCCCTGCGGAGCTGCAAGAGTAAGCAGGATAAAGCTTCAGGATGCTCTGCGAAGAGACAGAGAGACAGAGCGAGAAAGACATCAAGAGGGATCGGGGAGAGAGAGAGAGAGAGAGAGAGAGAAAAGAGACAGAAAAAGAGATCAAGAGGGTTGAAGAGAGAGAGACACAGAGATAGAGAGAGATCAAGAGGGTTGGGGGAGACAGAGAGAGAGAGAGAGAGAGAGAGAGAAAGAGACCAAGATAGAGAGAAAGACAGAGAGAGATTAAGAGGGTTGGGGAGGGAGAGAGAGAGAGAGAGAGATCAAGAGGGATGAGAGAAAGAGAGAGAGAGAGAGAGAGAGAAAGAAATCAAGAGGGATGGGAGGGAGAGAGAAAGAAATCAAGAGGGATGGGAGAGAGAGAGCGCGAAAGAGAGAGACAGAGAGAGATCAAGAGGGATGGGGGAGGGGGGGGATGGGAGGAGGGAGGGGAGAGAGAGAGAGAGAGAGAGAGAGA
>JAOUQZ010000012.1:16402285-16418668 GCA_028564935.1 Neosilurus hyrtlii
ATTTCACAAGTAACTACATTCTTCTATAAGCTGGAACGACTCTTCTATAAGAAAGAAAGAAATGATATTACTAGACGGCTGGTTTTGTAGATGTGCTGATCCGCTTTGCTCGTTCGGAGTCGGTTGGGAGTTTAGCGAAGTGATGGAGGTGCGTCGGTCAAGAGCTGGTCGTGCTGTTGCTCCGGTTCTTTTAGCTCCGGGTGATGGTGTAAGATGTGCGCTCGGGGATGTGAGGTGTTCCTGAAACACTTGACTGTATTTTGCACACCGCATGTGTCATGCCAAGCTCCTTCTTACCCGGAAAGTGTAAAATCCGAAGTGCAAGCATTTTCCTTCAGCGAAGACGGCGCTGGCTGTGTTTCTTTTCCCTCATCCATGTCAAAGCTAGGCTAAAAGCTAGTTCTGGAGCCGCCACTCACTGGACCAATTCACGACGGAGGCTGTCTGGACGAACGGTACGCGTTGTAAGGTTGGAAATGGTCGAAAAAAAACATAAAAATTTGGATCGCTAGTAAATAAGAATCGCGGTTCAGACGTGAATCGATTTTTTTCCGACACCCCTAATCACGTTCCTAATGTAAATGTGTTTTTTGAAAATTTTGTACATGCACAACACAGATTTGTTTCCAGGGCAGGCAGGAACCCACCAAACGAACCCACCAAACCTCACTTCGTGTCACATGGTTTATTTAGGCTGCACTGAAATTTTACTGCTTGTGAAGAACTACCCTCGAATCATTATGTGACTTTGGGTGAGAGGGCAGGGACTTCGACGGACTGTCATCACTATCGGAGCTTTAAAAAATATTTAAAGCACATATAGGGTGTCAGTAATGAATGGTGCCACTAGTTCGGCTTCCAAACACCCGAATGGACTGATTTTTGTCAGGTACAAAAGAATGACCATTAATAATCATTTAAATACTCCTACTGCACATCAAACAGTCCACTGTATGGAGGAGTTACAAGGAGGTCCAGCTCCTTCGACCTGGGTGGACTGGAGACAAAAGTCCAGTTCAGTTCAGGGGTTAGGGGACTTTCGGTTCTGCAGCAAGGACTATGTTCAAAAAGGGTTTTTTTAAGGGAAATTTTGTAAGTCACACCAAAGACAGTCATACAAGGGGAGTGAGAGAGAGAGAGAGAGAGAGAGAGAGAGAGAGAGAGAGAGAAAGAGAGAGAGAGAGAGAGAAGCAGAAAGAGGGGGAGAAAAATATGAGGGTAGGAGACAGAAGGAGAAAAACAAAGAAAGGGACAGGGAGAGAGAGAGAGATAGAGAAGTAGTATGTGGGGCGAGCGGGTGAGAAAAAGGGACAGAAAAAGACAGGGAGGGAGAGAGAGCAGGAAGCAAAATGAGAAAGGGGATAGAGATAGAGATAGAGAGAGAGAGAGAGGGAGAGAAAAAGACAGAAAAACAGACAGCGGGAGAAAAAGAAGGTGGGGAGAGAGTGAGTGAAAAAGAGAAAGGTGGGGAGAAAGGAAGAGAGTAGGAGTAAAAAAAGAGAGAAGGAAGAAAGATGGGGAGAAAGAGGATGGGGAGAGTGAGTGAAAAGAGGAAGAAAGAGGGACAGAAAAAAGAGAGATGGGAAGAGAGAGAGGGAGCAAGAAGCAGAAAGAGAGAGGAAAAAAGATGGGGAGAAAGAGGATGGGGAGAGTGAGTGAAAAAGAGAAAGACAGAGAGAGGGAGACAGAGGGATAGAAAAAGAGAGATGGGAAAAGAGAGAGAGAGCAAGAAGCAGAGAGAGAAAGGAAGGGAGTAGGAGAGAAAAAAGTGAGTGAGAGAGAGAGAGAGAAAGAGATTGAGAGAGAGAGAGATCGAGAGAGAGAGAGAGAGATCGAGAGACATACTCCTCAGAGATTTCCTCGGGTAGCACGTCTCCTCTGAAATGGCTTTTGAACAGCTCGGCGAGACAGGAAGCCAGAGTGGACATTTGCTCGGAGTCGAAGTCCTCCTAAAAAAGGAGAGAAGTGTTAACACGGCTCCGAGTCACCATTTACATCAGATGCAAGTCGGAACCCATCCTTCACCTCAACCTGCGGAGGATCTAAACTCACCTCGAGTATCAGGTCCACGATTTCCTGCATGACTTCGCACTGCGTCTCCGTGTCGCTGCGGCAGAATGACGCACGATTAACACACACGTCTCACAGGAACATTTCATACAACATGTTCCACACCATCACTCCTTACCTCCATTTCACCACAGATAGTTTTACAGATAAACAGAAACGAGTTCTTGTCACAGAACCCCATGGATGGAGCTCCCCACGGTCAACGGCACCCTCTAAAGAGTTAAGGGCTATTTCTGATGAATTGACCTCTGTGACCTTGAAAAATAGGTCGAAGTGACCGTGTTTCGATTGGCTGTGTCGTAGGGACCATTCAACGTAAATAAAATATAAATCCATTAAGAACCGGCACTGCCAGAGTGTTAAGCAGTGTCTGGGGCGGCGACACTGTAATTAATAAATGACCAAGGAAACCACATCAGCAGTAATCTAAGCTGCCTGTGTTCTTGTTGAGGTACACATGCTACTTCTACTACTTGGGACATGAGGCTGAACCTATCTCAGCTGGCACTGGGCAAAGGCAGGGTACATACACCCTAAACAGCTCGCCAGACCATGGCAGGGCAGCACACACACACACAAACCCATTCACACTCATTCCTACGGGCAATTCGGAGCAGCCAATTAGCCTAACGTAACCCCTCTCGTACCCAGACCCTTTCTGTTCCAACTGTGCCGCTGCTGTCCCATGTAAGGGGTGCACCACCAGTGGGGGTGTCTCCGTCACTGTGTCCCTTCAGTGTGTCACATGACCTACACACTCTGTGACATCACCACCTACTGACTGATCTACATACTCTGTGTTGCCACAAAGGGAACCCACAGAACTTCACGTACTTCTTGTAGTTTTTTAGATTTTGTGGCAAAACCGAGGGATCCGAACCGTAAAAGCTGAACTCGGAAACAGTCAGCGATAAAATTTTTATTTTTTTTTTAAAAGCAGCACGTTTGCCGTCCCACCTCCCTTTCTGTAACTGTAACACTTTCTCCTTCAGCGTCTCATCCAGCTGGTCCACGTAAGGCGTGATGTCGGCCGGCTCCTCGATGTACATCTCCTTAATGTGCTGAAACTTGAACTCGCGTTTCTTTCCTGAGGGAAGAAATAAACTGCGGGGTGAGGAGGCATCAAGCAAAACAAATCACCCTGACACCCCTCTCAACCCGCGGCAGGAGCGGCGCAGCGTGTGACGCGCTCTCTCTCTCACCTTTATTATTCAACTCTTCCTCGTCATCGCTAAACGTCGCGTCTGTGTTGTCATAGCAGCCGTCCTCCTTATCCAGCACGTGATTGTCCATCTCTAAGGGGACAGACTCTTCCATTTTAACTGAATCGAAGAGAAATAAACAGTAAAAACATGCCATGAGCCAGACAGAACACGTCAGAGATGCCGATGGTTTTGAGCGGGGAGGTTTTAGGGGATAACGACGGACCTTCTGTGGGTGGAGACGGCGAGTTACAGAACTCGGGGAAGCGTTCTCTCAGCATGGAGCGCAGTTCCCGGTCCAGTTTGGGGTTGTCGAACAACGGGGCCAAGTTTCTGAGCAAAGACGAAAAGGGTGTGGAAAAAAGTTATACACTGTTCAGAATGTGATTCCGAGCCACAGATGAATCAACACGCCTTGTGTCCAATCAGAATCAAGAATTCAACAGCAACACAGTAAACAGTTTCATAAAAAAAAAAAAAAGAAAAAGTGTGTGTGTGTGATACTTACGCCAAGACCCTCTTCTCCATAATGAAGTTAAGCGAGTTGAAGACGCCCTGACGCACTTGGCCCTCCAGTGGTGGAAAGAAGTGAGGGATTATCTGGGATGTCACATGAAAAAAAAAGTACAAAATTATTGGGCTGCTATGAGTAGACGGTAAAGCAAACAGCCAGTCGATTCATATTATAGAGGCAGTGTGTGATTTTTGTGGGCTGCCTGATTCACAATGCAATAAAAATTTCCACTCAATCGTTTACCAAATCACTTAATCCCACTATTAAAGTTGCAGGGAGGCTGGCGCCTATCTCAGCCGATGCTGGGCGAAGTCAGCGCACACCCTGAACAGCTTGCCAGACCATCACAGTGCCAACACACACACAATGATTCACTCTAATACACATCTTAAGGTGATCTGAAACAGCCGGTTAGCCTAATGGGCACTTCTCCCAGTACCGGCTCCACGCAGGCACTGGGAGAACATGCAAATTCCATACAGAAACACCCCGGACTCAAACCCGGGACCTTCTTGTTGTGAAGTGGACGTGCTAAACACTACACTACCATGATTTATCCTCTCCATCTATTCTGCAACTTCTCTTTGCTGGTGAAGCGGAAGTGATAAATAGCAATATTTTAACTGCGGAAGAATTTCTGGGCCAGAAAAGCTCACGCAGAAGCCCGAGGCAGAATTTTTTCCCCCTCAGGTGTGCGCCATGTACATCCCTAAATCACACACCGCCCCTTTAACATGGACAAGCCATGGACAAACCGGACAAACCGGACAGGGTGAAAATAACCCGACTCACTCGACACATGAAATCCAGCAGCGTGGCAGTGATGGCGGGATGCGGCTTCATGGAGTGATGCATCACCAGGATGGCGGGCTCTGCAAAAAAAAAAATCCACGGAAAAGATTTAGAAATGAAAAAGAACGCAACTCTTACAGGATCAAGAAACACCAGTTTTATCCCTCCGTCCTCACCGATGTTCATGATGCTGTCCTTCTCCGGGTTGAAGAACAGCCAGTCGTAGAACAGAGCCAGTTTGGCGTTGGAAGCAGCAACATTTGACTGCACACAGGAGTGCAGGTAAAAAAAAAAAAAAAAGGAACTATTTAAAAGTCAAATTATTTTAGTATCCAAACAACATTACATTTTCTGCATAGCATTAGCATTCGGAGGATCTTTTGTTCTTGCACATGCTCGCTCGCTCTCTCTCTCTCTCTCTCGCTCTCTCTCTGTGTGTGTGTGTGTGTGTGTGTGTGTGTGCACGTGTGGCGTTATTACCGTGCAGGTGGTAAGGAGCCAGCCAATGATGGCCCAGCGAGGCAGGATGTCCGAGCTCAGGACCTCGTTGGACGGGTGCACCACCCCACAGATGTAGCGGATCAGATCGCAACGAAGAGACTGACTCTCGGCCGTGGACAGGTACTGCCTCTGAAACCAGTCCTGATAGCGCTTCTGCTGGCCAAACCGAACCTGCAGCATGGAGCAACAGACAAACTTAGATATTTAACACGGCCTACCTTCGATTTATTCAATTATTATTATATATATATAACACACACACACACTGTATTTTCTAATAGAGAACAATAACATTTTAAACTACTAGAAACAGCCACACATGTGTGAACAGTGTTGAAATGAGTTATTAATTGGCTGTAAAGTAGGTCTCTGATTTGTGTGTGTGTGTGTGTGTGTGTGTGTGTTTACCCTTGACGTCATAAACAGTAGCTTGGTCTCCATATCAGGAGTGAGGCGGCAAGCCAGGAATTTGCGAGATGTACGAGAGGTGAGAAGCTGCAACAGACCTACAATCGCATTTCACACACACACACACACACACTACATTAGACAAGTACGTACATACTGTATACACCTTATATTCAGAGGTGCAAGTAATTAATAAATTGAGTTTTTGATTAATGTAAAATCTTGACTCTAGAATCTTGGTCCTCTGCCGTTATATCTTGGCTGCTTAATGTTTAACCCAAAATAACCCCAACAATGAGTGTTCAAGAACCTTCTTTAGTACTTTAATGCACACACACACACACACACACCAGTAAACTGTGGGCTCAGGCTCTGAGGGTTGTGCAGCAGGTCTCTCCACAGCAGCTCCATCTCAGGAATTCGAGCAACGTTCTGTAACAGCCTGACGAGATCTCTCCCGATGATGAAACACTCCATAAACTTTCAGAGAAAACATCCGAAACAGATTAAACTCTCTTTAATTACCTCCTGTTTACACTTCCATCACGCCACATCATTCTCATACCAATAACAACTCGGCAGCAATAATAATAATATTAATGATAATAATAATAATAATAATAACAATAACGATAATATTAATAATAACGATAATAAAAAAATTAACGATAATAATAACAATATTAATAACGATAATAATAATAATATTAATGATAATAATAATAATAATAACAATAATGATAATATTAATAACGATAATAAAAAATTAACGATATTAATAACATTAATAACGATAATAATAATAATAATAACAATGATAACAATATTAATAATAACGATAATAATATTAATGATAATAATAATAATAATAATAACAATAATGATAATAATAACGATAATAAAAACATTTACGATAATAATAACATTAATAACGATAATAATAATATTAATAACAATAACAATATTAATAATAACGATAATAAAAAAATTAACGATTATATTAATAATAATATTAATAACGATAATAATAATAATAATAATAACAATGATAACAATATTAATAATAACGATAATAAAAAAATTAACGATAATAATATTAATAACGATAATAATAATAATATTAACGATAATACTAAAACTACTACTAATATATATATATATATATATATATATATAAAACTACTACTAAAAACAATAATGATAATATTAACAATAATAATAATAATATAATAATATTAATGATAATAATATTAACAACAACAATAACTCCATATTTTAAAACTTGATAAAGAAATTATGATTAGATATGCACGGCAATGGAATACAGAAGAAAAAAATACACAGAAAAGACCAAACAGCATGTCACTCAAGTTAATACATTACAGTTAGGAAACAAAAGAAAAAGAGAGAGAGAGAAAACAGAGAAAGAGAGAAAGAGAGAAGAGAGAGAGGATAGAGAGAGATAGGGACAAAGAAAAGAGAGAGAGAGAGAGAGAGAAAGAGAAAAAGATAGAGAGAGAGAAGAGAGAAAGAAATAAAAAGAGAAAAGGAGCAAGAAAGCGAGAGTGAAAGAGCGCGAGAGCGAGAGAGCGATGTGGGGGATGAACAGATTTAAGGCTGTGATTTTAGGAGAAATTTATTTGTAATTTCTTTGGGAGGCTCATTAAGGCAGAACCTCTGTTTGATGTGTACGATGATATAATATTTCTACACATGCAGGCTGTGTGTTAATATAATGCTACAATAAGGCTATAAGACTATATCATGATGCAATATATCCCCAAGTATATCATATAGTAAAAATAATAATAATATAATATGATTGGGATGTAAAGTAGGTCTCTGTTTTGTGTGTGTGTGTTTGTGTGTTTACATTTGACGTCATAAACAGTAGACATATTATAAGATTATAACATACTGATATATTATAATTTAATAAGGGTATAATAAAGATTTAGTAAAGCTAAAAGGCTATTTAATAATACAAATATAACGCTACATTATAACGCAATAATAAGGCTATAATAAACCTATGAGGATATATTATAATGCTGTGTGCACACAACTTCCTCCGGGATCAATGAAGTTTTCTGATTCTGATGATAAGGATGTATTTTGCAATAAGACTATAGTAAACCTATAAGGTTTATATAATAAGGATATTACAATGTAATAAGGGTATAATAGAGATTTAGTAAAGCTAAAAGGCTATTTAATAATACACAGCTATAAAGCTACACCACTACAATACATTGCTATAAGGCTATAGGGATATATTATAAAATTATAATAATGATATAAGGATATATTATAAGGTTATAATAATGATATAAGGATATATTATAATGTAATAAGGGTATAACAGAGATTTAGTAAAGCTAAAAGGCTATTTAATAATACAATAAAGCTAAAATAAAGCTATACCACTACAATACATTGCTATAAGGCTATAGGGATATATTATAGGTTATAATAATGATAATGATTTATTATAATGTAATAAGGGTATAATAAAGATTTAGTTAACCTAAAAGGCTACTTAATAATACAATAAAGCTAAAATAAAAGCTATAATGCTACAATACATTGCTATAAGGTTATAGGGATATATTATAAGGTTATAATAATGATATAAGGATATATTATAATGTAATAAGGGTATAATAGAGATTTAGTAAAGCTAAAAGGCTATTTAATAATACAAAGCTATAATAAAGCTACACCAGTACAATACATTGCTATAGGGATATATATATTATAAGGCTATAATAAAGCTAAAAAGCTATAAAATAAAACAATATATTAAGGCTACAGGGAAATATTTTAAGGATACAAGACTATAATCAAGGGAAAAATTAATTAGTTTCCTTTAGCTTAATTTTTTTCAAATAAAGTTAACTGTTTTCGGCCAAATCATAGACAATGTCAGTAGGGTCCTTAACACGGCTATGCAGACGACAAGACATAAAAAAATCCAGTGCATATCCAACCAGTGAAACCAGCTTTATCCATTCATGATATACTTTTAAATCACCATGAAGTTCATCTATTCCACCTGTAGCAGCTAATCGTACTATACAATATGTATTTGATCCCATGATTGCACTCCCTTGATTTTCTCACTCACCCTCTCACGGAGCAGGCCGATACAGAAGTCCACCTCCCTCTGGCGGAGCGGCAAGAGGCCCTGTGTCCCATGATCTACAATAAGTCTCAGATATGTGTATACAGACATGGCCACTAGCATACCGCTCTTCAACACCCACTCCCTGCGCAGAAAAACCAGCACACACATCAAAACAAAACATGTTTTACAGAAATAATCCACAACACATTCAATAGCAGGTATTATTCCACCAAGGCAATACCAGTGAAGAGGATCCTCATATTCGTACCTTTGCTCCACTAAGATGTCCAACACGTTTTCAGCCAGCCACAAGTTTTTACTGGTGATGTCACCTCCTAAAGCGGGCCACACATTTAGGAAATTGGTCATGTGATGAATAAACCACTTGAGCGTATGTTGTTGTTATTAACGGAGAATCATCAGTGACTAAAGACGAATTTACACTCCAGAATCAGATCTGGGCTCCCGAGTGGCGCGTCGACAAGATGCGCGACTATCAACCCGGAGATCGCGAGTTCGAATCCGGATCGATGCCACAGCCATCCGTGACCGGGAGCCCATGGGAGCTAATTGGCCGAGCTCTCACGGGAGGGAGGAATGGCATACGCTCACTTCTCTGTCACTCACAGCGATCACCAGCCAATCATGGGCGTCTGTGAGCTCATTCGTACGAGGGGGCGGATAACGCTTTCCCTCCGAGTGTGTTAGGCCGCCCCCAAATACGCATGGAGACACAAGGGACAATCGGTCGGCCTAAAGTTCTAATTATGTTGTGAGTGAATCAGTGTAGATAAGAGTGAGGTCAGTGAGCATAATCATTAACGTACCGGCGATCTGCTTCATTAGGGTCATGAGGACTCCGTCGGCTCCTATGACCCCACTCTTCACCAGCTCTCGAACCACCCAGACCAGCTGCGTGCGACACACGTCCTGCAGTTTGAGGAACTTCTCCATGAGGATTTGGTTGATCTTGATGAGAATCACATTCATGCCGTCGCGGTTGACCAGCGTCAGGTCTCTGTAACACTGCGCGGAGAGGAAAGCACTATTTTCTATTTTTTTGACAGAAGAGCTGTTACTGGTGTTAGTTTAAAAATGAAGAGTGAAATAAAAACAAGGCATAAAAAAAATATATATATATATTTTGTTAAGCATTCTGTTCAAACCTCAGTTAGTTTGTTATTACATTAGAGATTAAATCAGGTGCATCTTGATATTGAATCATTCTACCACATGACCTACTAAGGTCACATCTCATTTGCAATCACTCAGAGGAAAGAGGCCATACTTACAAGAATAGAGCCCAGGCCTCCTTCACTAAAACAGAGCGCCAGAGGCCACACCTCCTTCACTAAAACAGAGCGCCAAAAGGCCACACCCACTTCACTAAAACTGAGCACCAGAGGCCACACCCACTTCACTAAAACTGAGTGCCGGAGGCCACACCCGCTTAACTAAAACTGAGCGCCAGAGGCCACACCCACTTCACTAAAACTGAGCGCCAGAGGCCATACCCACTTCACTAAAACTGAGCGCAAGAGGCCACACCCACTTCACTAAAACTGAGCGCCGGAGGCCACACCCGCTTCACTAAAACTGAGCGCCGGAGGCCACACCCGCTTCACTAAAACTGAGCGCCAGAGGCCACACCCGCTTCACTAAAACTGAGCGCCAGAGGCCACACCTACTTCACTAGTAGAGAGATAAGTATAAACACTATAGTGTTCATGAAGAATACTGACAAGTACGAAGACCACACCTTCACTAAGACACTGGAACATAGGCCACGCCTCCTTCACTAGGACACAGGAACACAGGTCACACCTCCTTCACTATTACTAACAGAAACAGGTCACTCCTTCACTAGGACTCAGGAACACAGGCCACACTAAGTGACAAATAAGCCACACCTCTTTAACTGATAGAGACAAGTCCATGACGTGCCCTGTTCATAGAGTACAGACAAGTACAGAGGCCACACCTCCTTCACTAGAACTTACAGGAACCGAGGCCACGCCCCCTTCACTATAACTCAGAACAGAGACCACGCCTCTTTCCTTAGAACTTACAGGAACAGCGGCCACGCCCCCTTCTTGTGACTGACAGGCAATAAGGCCACACCTCCTTCGAGGAATCACACCTTACAGGGTAGAAGGCTGGATCTTTTTAGGCCTGATCACTTCCTGGTGGTGGTGATGGTGGTATGTGTGTGTGTGTGTGTGTACGTATGCTAATACTTTACCCGCTGTGCTTGTGGAGGCTCTGTGAGCAGGAGTGTGAACAAGCCAAGGCACACTTCCTCATGCTGCTGAGGACCTTTACACACCTACACACACACACACACACACACACACAAGTTGTTAGCTGTAAAGTGAAAACGATGAGAAAGACTGTAAGTGAGACACTGATAAACACCCAGACGGATATATAAACCATTAACCTGCAGTGGATTTGAATTTATTTCGGTACACAAGCTACTGTCAACATCACTAACATCAATAAAAACAATAAATTATTTTACACTAATTACATGAATGCAGGCTTTATACTCATAACCGTCTGTCACAGCCGGCGTGCTCGTCATTTTTGCCCAGGGACGGACCCGTCTCCAAAGCAAACGTTATTTTCTGAATGAAGAGTTTTCAGAATAAATTCCGAGGCGTTTAAGGGACTAAACCCCACAAGCGTAGCATCATTTAGTTTGTTTGTGGCTCTCTCAGGAACATTAGGAGGACTTATTTATTATATAAATACGATGGACTATAAATATTTATCTTGTAGCCAGTAGTGGTTGGACTGTCGTGATCGGAGGTCATCAACAGGCGGCGTGATCCAAGAGACAAGAAACGGAACACAAACTGCCGGCTACGTTTACTCTGAACATGCGTCGGCGTGATGAATGCTGTTAGACCCAGTGATGTGCGTTTACGTCAATGATTTAGCTGAGAGCAGCTCATCAGCCCAGATACCAGTTACAGGGTAGGAGAAAGTTTTACCTCCTTTTGCACAGAGTTTATTTTATTCACCGTCTCTGGCGTTTATTCTGCCTGCGTTTAATGAACTACAGGCGTCTCATCTTTTCCGAATCTATGGCTCGTCTACCCACGTTCATATTCATACCCATAAATAATCCTTCACAGTAAAGGCCCGAAAGATCCTGAGTCACGGACCTCGGTGATATTAGCGGCTAAAAATCTATGAGCAAGAAATCTCACCTAATTGGACCATGCTGGCTGTAACGTTTTGAGTGTGTATCTGATTATTAAACAGAAGGAGAGGAAGTGGACATCACCCCTTCATTGTTTCCCCACAAAGCCACACCCACTAAACACTCACTCGCATAATCTCGGAATCCTATTAGGGTCGCGGGGAGGCTGGAGCCTCTCTCGATCGGTTCGAGTGCCGGACTCGGCTCGGGCGTTTCGGTGTGGAGTTTGCATGTTCTCCCAGTGCTTGCGTGGGTTTCCTCTGAGTGCTCCAGTTTCCTCCCACAGTCCAAAAACATGCGCGTTAGGCCAACCGGTTGTTCCAAATTGACCTTGGATGTGAGTGCGAATAGTGAACTGGAGCATTTTGACAAAAATTTCTAGTCATAATCAGGAGTCGTCTCTATCCTTCCTTGCGTATGCATGAGCACACAGAGGCCCATGACTGGACAGCGTCGCTGTGAGTGACAGGAAACAAGGCGTATGCCTGCCCATCCTCCTTCCCTCCCTGAGATCTCAGCCAATCAGCTGTCACGGACTCCAGGCCACGGATGGCTGTGTGTGTGGTGCGTCGCGTCACCTATGTGTTTATTCGTACTATTTTCTGAAAGGGTTTCCCTCGTGTCATGTCTGGTTTGATGTGTATCGGATTGTTGTGATCTCGGAGGAGGAGACTTAGTGACATCAGCATTTCAAACACATGCAGGAGTACTCACATGGGCGGTCAGGGCGTCGTTGGCTTCTCGCTCTGACAAGCCGTTTGTGATGGAAGTGGTGACGGATACACACCTTTCCAACCGCTAAAACAGAGAGAGAGAGAGAGAGAGAGAGAGAGAGAGAGACAGAGAGAGAGACAGAGAGAGAGAAAAAAAGAGAGAGAATGCTTTAACACATCAAACAGATCCATGAGCTTATCATGCACAGTTACACCCCACTGCTGTTTCTGTCTGGTCACAAGGTTTGGGTGAAATGTAACCAATAACAGGTGCTAACGGGCTCCAACTCCTTAAGTGTAACTATAAACGGATAAAAGCACAACAGCTCATCCTTTAACACTGACAAAATGGTTGGCGAACAAAAGTTACTGCTGTTATAGTATTAAAGGATCGACTCTGCATCTGTAATAATAGTGTCTGTCTCATGTGGTTGAGTTATTTTCCTATAATAACCTTCCCTGAAAATGTCGTCCTTATAATAGCAGCAGGAAATGATGGGGAGGATTCTGTGGAGTCGTTTTAGTTTTCTTTCCTTTCCTTGTATAATCGAGGTCACGGGATTTGATAGTCGTGCTGTTACTATGAGACACAGGAGGCCGGTGGTGTAGTGGTTAGAGTGCTGGGCTCATGGTCGAGACGTTGTGGGTTTGAATGTCTGTTAGACCCCCACCATGCTAAGACCCCTGGGCAGGGTCTTAACTGCAAAAGCCTCTGTCCACCAGCAGTATAAATGGGTACCAGTTTAAAAAAAAAAAAAAAAAAAAAACACTGGGAAGGTAACCTGCGATGGACAAGCGTCCCATCCATGAGGAGTTGAACTCCTAGTCTCTTCACGCTACGGAAATCAGATGAGCGCCGGCTGCTATGAGCCACTAGGCCCGGGTGTAAAAATCCCTCGTCCCTGTGTCACAAATCGTGACGTGCAAAGGTTTGCGCACCCAGATTTTAATTAAAAGCAGCAACAACGTCAGTGTCGGGTTTCAGGATAAAGCTTCAGCATCACGACCATCAAAAAAACAAACAAACAAACAAAAACAAATGCAATCATTAAATTATACACCAATATTTCATCGCTGGTGTCTGTGCATGAACTTCATCCAAACTCTTTTCAGTCATACCAGCTACGGATCAGGTCAGGACCAGAACTATATCGAAAAACTGCCCCGTGTTATTTCTACTATCCCATGATGCATTGGGCGACTTTTACAGTTTCCGTTGCAACAGGTTTTCACCCGAGAGGCCTTGAAGCCCCCTGAAGAACCTGCTCTCTAGGACAAACATCTTATTCCCACCCAGGCGCAACTTCGATTATCCAAGAAGCCTAAACACGCATGTCTTGAACCTGTAGGAAGAAACCAGAGCACGGAGGAAACCCATGGATCCTTCACTCGCTCGAACCCACGACCTTCTTGCTGTGAGGCAAGAATGTCAACCACTCTCTATAAATAAATAAATAAATAAACAAACAAATAAAATGTCCCGTACAACCTTAAAACCTTTGGATATAATTAGAAACGAGGGCAGCCGTTTCGTGCAAACGTCTCGACCCGGCAGGTGTTTCCTGGACGCGCCCGGCTACGGTGTTCTGAGCACGAATCGAAAACGACACCCGCGTCCCTCGACGAGCCGCCGTCCTCCAGGAGCCCGTCCTACTTTGCAATTCTGGACGTTTCGTCACGGCTCGTGGTTTTTCACTGACATTCTGCCCTTGTGGTTACGAAGGCGAGAAGCACAACCGGCCTCCTCCAGTCCTCCGTCGGCTTCACTACTGTCTCCTGTCTCTCTCCGCGGACGAGGACGAAGTCATCTCGGGTTCACATGGTGTACAGACCCGGATCTCTCCGGAAAGTTGACTAAATCACCTGTGAGTGATCCTGGGACACTTTCTGGGGCAACCACGAGCTGCTAAAGCTGATTGTTATTCAGATAATGAGAAGAACAGACATGTGCAGGGTGCATGTATACAATAACAACATGAACACATGAGTATTAAGTACAAATACAACAGGAAACCTTTTCATGGGAACCGAAACAAAGGGACTGAAAGACCAGGAATGAAAGTAGGGTTGTGTGTGAGAGAGAAATGTTGATGTGAAGGCCATGTGTACCTCCTCCAGTTCGTCTTTAGCGTCCAGGCTGGTGGACACCAGCAGGCGGCCCTGTGCTCTCCCCTTGGCCGCTGAGGGCTCCATCGCCTCCCGCCTCGCTTCGCCTCGCCACCGCAGACTTCAGCGGGCTCAAAGGGGCTCCAGAGGCTCGGGGCTTCACGCAAACCCCAGTGTTTCTTCCCTTCCGTTCCCTTGTTTAACCAACTGCCGTCTGCTTATGCACTTATCAGCACTTTTTCCGCCCACACACACACAACCATAAGGTGTTTATGAAGCGAATTCGCCAGCTTTCGTCAGGCCGCTCCGGTATTTTCACCCAGTGTCCCGTCTACAACAGTCCGACTTCCGCAGGACACACGGCGGCCTACCGGAAGTAGTCCTTTCGCTTGACCAGGCGGCGGGACAAAAGATGCGCGTTTCAGCCAATCGTCTTCGAAATGCACTCGAGTGACGTCAGGTTCGACCAATCGTGGCAGTCGTTCCGTGAGGCAATCTTAACCGCTCCCTGACAGTCTCAAACGGCACTCTCATCAGCCCCTATGTGCACTATGTAACGTGTACAAGCCGTTATTTCACTACCTATGTAGTGTCCCTACCTAGACAACACAGAGGAATTTGGGACACGACGTACATGTTCTTGAAAGCTGGCTTTACACCGAGTCCACGAGTGAAAACAGAGATTTTTTTAAACTATGTTGTCGAGTTGTTTAGGGTTTTACCTTCTCGATTTGCATGAGTACGACATTCGACGTTAGAAAAAAAATAACGTTGATTATTATGGCCGCGTGAGGGCGCTGTCTTTGGGACACTTCTCATAGACGAGAAGAAGAGAAAAAGCTAGGAAGGTTGGTCACGTGATGCCAACCAAGCACCCATCATGCACCTAATAAAGTTCAACTGGAGTGTGGAGGGGTTCAGTATTCAGACTTGTATCCAAAAATTTTAAACACTAGTGTAGCTTTGAACACACACACACACACACACACACACCAAAAAAAATAAAGAAAAAAATAAAAATTCAACAGAAATGTTGCTTTCAGACTCCATGAAGCTTCTATGAACTTAAACAACATGCATATTATTATTCTTCTTCATTGACATGTGAGCTTCAAGGTCATCCAGTATTTGTGTTTTCATGAAAATTTTACTTTAACCATGTTTCATCATGTGGGATCGAGAGGTCACTGGTTCGAATCCTGGTTGGACCCCCACCGTGCTAAGACCCCTGGGAAAGGTCTTAACCACGAGTGTGGCTCTGTCCACCCAGCAGTATAAACGGGTACCAGTAAATATACTGGGAAGGTAACCTGCGATCCCCATCCAGGAGGAGTTGAACTCCTGGTCGCTTCATGCTACAGAAACTGGGGTTTAACCGGGCGATAAGCACCGGCCTGATGAGCCAGTACGCTCGGGTGTAAAAGCCCAACAGACTTACCGACGTTTCATCAACTTCTTTACTTGTGACCCACGATGCCACTCGGCTGCCGTCGGCACTTCCGACTTCCATGCATTCAGCGCTCGTGCCAATTTCAAAATCTCCAACCACCCTTGTGTCGCTCACTACCCACTACCGAGCTCGACCGTTTTGTAGTGGTGTCCGAACGTACAGTGAGAATTAATATATAATATATAGCGTACTGGTGGCACGGTGGCGCAGCGGTGAGCACGTCCGCCTCACAGCAAGAAGGTCCTGGGTTCGATTCCCAGCTCGGGTGTTTCTGTGTGGAGTTTGCATGTTC
>JAOUQZ010000012.1:16418979-16428990 GCA_028564935.1 Neosilurus hyrtlii
TCGGCTGAGATGGGCCCCAGCCTCCCCGCGACCCTAAGTAGGAATAAGCGGTTCAGAAGATGAATGAATGAATGAATGAATATACAGCGTACTCATAGTGGTTAGTGTGCTGGGCTCATGGGTTCTAATCCCCGTTAGACCCCGACTTTGCTAAGACCCCTGGGTAAGGGCTTAACCACAAGTGTGCCTTGGTCCACTCAGCACTATAAATGGGTACCAGTAAAAATACTGGGAGGGTACCCTGTGATGGACCAGGTCCCATCCAGGAGGAGTTAAACTCTGGGATTAAACCCCAGCTTGGTGTATATAGTGTGTAGTCACTAGCCAAGCGATGCATACCATCATCCATTGGGTTCTTTCGTATGAGTTTTGACGCAAAAAATAATGGAGTAAGATATATAAAATATATATGAATATGAAAATTAAAGCAGGATAGATTGATCGGAACCCTTAAATGATTTATTAAGAGGCAGGGTTTTTTTTATTTTATTTTTTTAATAAATGGTCCATCAGGTCAGTCATGTTTTAATTGTCCGACAGCACTGCATAATTAACAGTGTTGAGGAGTAGTGTCCAGAAACGTCTGGACACTTTACCGTTAAGCTCATTATATAGTCGTCTGCATTTCGTTGCCTTGAAAGCGAATAGGGGGTAGTGAATGAGTGAGTGGTTTTGGACACAGGGCAAGTCTGGCGTAGATGCACAGCATTCTGGGATTTCTTTATTAGATATATGCAAATATTCTCATTGATAGGCAAAAAAAACCCCTAGTGAGCAAGAAAAGAAGTTTGTTTATAGGTGGGAAGTCAAAAATGTGGCAGTTTACTCATGTTTGTTTAATAGTACTCCTGATTAAACACCCTGTGCAACCCTCAGGAATAATGAAAATACAACACCGACCACCAAACTCCACATATTTCTATATAAAACCAAATTTAATGTGATAAAAAGCCATTTAATTTAACTTAAAAAAATAGCACTGTCCCTTCTCTGAATGCTTTTTTTAATGCCTATGTAGGCAAAAGTAACAAAAACAACACAAACTAATAATATTTTAATAAATCCTTTATTTACCCCCGAGGTAATCAATAACTCAGGACGTGTTTGATGCCCTATTTTTCTCCTTATTTAGCTAATAAACAATAGATATTCTGACCATGAGTTAATCCTGCACTAAAATAATCAGGAACTAGCTATTTCCGATCATTCTATGACTGAAGTGGTTCTTAGTGCAACAGTTATGCATTGCTCAAGTTCTTTTGTTCAGTATTTACAGAGTACAAAAATAACATCACATGGCATCCATACAACCCTTCATACCAAAACATCCATATAAACCATTACACACATTACACACAAAAAAAGCCTATCTTACCCGACACTGCGCAAAGGCGGGGTGCACCCCGAATATCTCGCCAGACCGTCGCAGGGCATCACACACAACCATTCACACTCATACTTACACCTTGGGACAATTTGGAACAGTCAGTTACCCTAATGTGCATGTCTTTGGATTGTGGGAGGAAACCAGAGTACCTGGAGAAAACCCACGCAAGCACAGAAAGAATATAGAAACTCCAACTCGGGCCTGGGATTTCAACCCATGACCTGATAAGACCTGCTATCTCCATTTTTGACTTTCCAGGAATGAAAGGAAAAAAAACGGAATGAAAGTACAATTAGTGCTCATACAGTGACACACACACACACATATATATATATATATATATAGAGAGAGAGAGAGAGATGTGAGTGTGTGTGTGTGTGTGTGTGTGTGTGAGTGTGTGTGTGAGTGTGTGTGTGTGTGTGTGAGTGTGTGTGTGTGTGTGTGAGTGTGTGTGTGAGTGTGTGTGTGTGTGAGTGTGTGTGTGTATGTATGTTTGTGTGAATTTACCCCCAAAACAGCTAGATGGAGCCACCAGCTTCTTTAAGTAGATGCAGAGGATTATCTTAATTTATATTTATGCATCATCTCATTTTGACCAAAAATGGAGATAGCAGGTTTTATCAGGAGGCCGACGCCCACAGTCCAAAGACATGCACTAAGGTCTGTTTATTCCTTCATTCATCTATTTATTAATTTATTTACAAAAGCCCACTCCCACCATGAAGAACATGAACACTCACAGTAATGTATTTCTAACATATATTTTAGATTTTTTTTTCTCTCCTGAAGCACAAATTTAAGACAACTAATAAAAATGAACACAGGATCAAAACTGAAGCCCCTCCTAAAGGGAGGAAAACCCCCCCAGTGAGCTTCTTTTTAAATATATCACATAATAAAACAAAGACTTAATCTCACTGTGGAGTGTCCGGAGTCCGAGTGTTACAGGATGAGTACAAGTTCAGAAATCGGCAAACATTTACTCTTCTGTAAACCCAGACGTACAGTCTTTCAGTGAGCACTTGAGCTGCTGGTATATACTCGGTGTGTCGGTGAAGTCCATGGGCTGCCATGTGGATGTTCTAGACAGGATTTCGCCATAGCATCCACAGGAAGGGGTGGAGAGAGAGACGATCCGGAGTAGCGTCCAGCACAGAAGGTTTTTTTCTGGAGCTATTTTAGGATTTCTTGATGAATTCGTTTCTTTTTAATATGTTTAATAAAGTAATAATACAAAAAAGACCCCCCCAAAAAAAACCAAATAAATAAAAATAAAAACATAGGCACGTGCCAATATTATGTGTCATTAGGAAGGTTGCAAAAAATTTTTATGGGAATGGAATATTTTGGAAATATTTCAAGTTAGAAGTGGAATTATGGATAAGAAATGGAAATAAACAGGAATTAACTGGAAATTTGGGGCTTAATTATAGAAACAGTATCATATACAACCAAACATTTTCCTTTTTTTATAAGCAGGCATGGAGGCAAATATTTCAAATATTACTTAAAAATCCATTTTTGACTTTGATTCTTTTATGATGATGATGATGATGATGATTATTATTACTATTATTATTATTTATTAATACAGACTGCAGGCTAGAAATTCAACTGAATTTGCATTAAACCTGGTTGCTCTACCCAAGCTTAAACACACCCCCCCTCCCAAACTACATTAGATAGAGGCTAACCTGGAATTTTTTAGGGGACAAAATTCCAATTTAATTCCCATGAAAAGCCCAAGTCATGGATAAAAGTGATCTCTACAACTTTGGCACAATTGCTTGTTCCAAACATGCTGGTTGAAGTAGTTCTGTGTCTGGAAACTCTACACATAAGAACTGGTTGGATTTCATGACTTTCTCATGACCTCTAAAAGGCTTGTACTGCCCAATAATTACTGTTTAATCACTTTCCTACTTCATTATGTACAAATATTTATAAATATGTTTTTTTAAATACAGAAATTTAAGAAGAAAACAAATACATTTATGGCATTTGGCAGAAATCCTTATCCAGAGTGACCTGCATTTGATTATTCATTCATTCATTTTCTAAGCCGCTTAATCCTAATTAGGATTAAAATCATCATTCATTATCATTATTATTATTATTGTTAACTGAGCAGTTAAGGGGTAGGGGCCTTGCTCAAGGTTCAGCATTGCCTGCTCGGTGGTACCGGGGATTGAACCATGACCTTCAGATCAGCAATCCAGAGCTTTAACCCCTGAGCCACCACTGCCCTATAAAAAACATCCATTCCTGTCTTTGTCTTTTAAGAATAATTACCTCCCAACCAAATTTCCTAACAAGGTTGAATATGGTAAATATTATGACATCATGATCACTGACACATGCCTACTCGACACAAATACCTCACAAGCACTTATGGCACGTATATAAAACAAGAAAAAACAACTTTCAGGACTAAACTAAGGGGCATTTAATAGGAAAAACACATTAAAGGGGTGAACTTTTCCAAACTCTTTCACAGTATAATAATATTATGATACACAATCATCCCCTAATTTCCAACCACTTATATTTCATACATTATTTCTTCTCCGTTTAAATTTTTTTTTTCTATTTTTTACAAAGAAGGGAACTTAAAGGTGATGAAAAAACTCTCGAGCCACCCTAGGAGGAAAAAAAAGACTTCACACCACTAGATGCTGCTGTCCGGCTGCTTGTAATAGTCCTGCTCTTCTTTTATTTTTATTTTTTTACATTTTTTTTACCCCAACTCAACCTAAAATGGAATATCTGCGACCTCATGTAGTACCATCACCGTGGTTGACTCTCTTCATTTCTCTCTCTCTCTCTCTCTGTTCTTAAGGCCATTAGTGCCTCTAAACATTTCTGCTACCTGATCTCATATATATATATATATATATATATTTGTCCACTCGTGGTTCCTTCTGTGTGCTGCTCAGGCGTTCCGCTCAGGCGTGCTTGGTCATGCTCTCTCCCAGGAGCCAGTAGGTCCTCATCCTGCCTTTCCCCTTCATTTCCACGTCTCCTCTCAGCTCCAGCTGAAAGCAGTTGAACTCCTGTAGCACGGACCGCGTCGCCTCCGACACATGGATTTTCAGCGCTGACAGATGAACAGACAACGACACTAACGTTAGCATGATATGCTACATCTGTGCGCAGAATAAACTGACATCATGGACATGATGGACACAGCAAGCGCAAATTTATTACGCCTCTTGACGTCTAGGCACTAACGATGCTTTCATTCCATACCCATGATGCACTGGACCTCTTGGGTGGTTTCTGTTGCAATGTACGTTTTTACCTGTGGAGGTTTGCAGGCTCCCAGAGCGAAACGCATTCACACTCAGGGGTAATTTGGAAAACCCAATCAGCCTAATGGGCATGTCTTTCAATTGATGAAGGAAACCAGAGCACCCGGAGGAAACCCCTACAAGCTCAAGGACAATCTAGAATCTCCACACAGAAATGAACACAGGGCTTTTAAACCCAGGACCTTCTGGCTGTAAGGCGGATGTGCTAACCACTACACCACCGCACCATCCCTACTATTAATACCATCAGTAACGTGTAGGGATTCTGGCGTCGTACCTTCTCCATTTGACTCCATGCGTGAAGCTGTGTTGACCGTATCACCAAACAAACAATACCTGGGCATCTTCAGTCCAACTACCCCAGCACACACAGGGCCTATCAACACACACACACAGAGTCACACACACAAACTTTAGCCATTCACACAATTGGTTCACAAAGCGATATGCGTCATGATAAATGTTTTTTTTTAATTTTGTGTTTTTTGTAAGAGTTGACCTCTGATCATATGACCTCACCGGTGTGAATGCCGATGCGCAGGCGGAGCTGCTGGTCAGGTCGATGGCGAATTCTGAAAGAGTGTACGGCTTTGAGGAGGGCCAGAGACATCCGGGCGATTTCCCGTGCATGCATCTTCCCGTTCCGAACAGGAAGTCCTGATACTACCATGTACGCATCACCGATGGTCTCCACCTGGGGGCGACACACACACACACACACACACACACACACACACACACACACACACACACACACACACATTTACCTGAACTACAGAGGCTAATTATTTCCAAAAAAAATTTATATATATATATATATATATATATATATTTACATAATAATTTAAACAAATTTGAATACTTGTACACATTTAAATATTTAAAATTTAAAAAGCACAGTTTATTAACAGAAATTGTGTCAGCAGTGGGGTGGCACGGTGGCATAGGGGTTAGTATGTCCACCTCAGAGTAAGAAGGTCCTGGGTTTGAGTTTCCTCCAGGTACTCCGGTTTCCTCCCACAGCCCAAAGACATGCACATTAGGCTAACTGGCCGTTCCAGATTGCCCCCAGGTGTGGGTGTGAGTGTGAATGATTGTGTGTGTTCGCCCTGCAATGATCTGTCGAGCTGTTCAGGGTGTACCCCACCTTCACCCAGTGTCGGCTGAGATGGGCTCCAGTTCACCAGTTACACTCAAACTCACACCCAAGGTCAATTTGGAGCAACCAGTTAGCCTAATGTGCATGTCTTTGGACTGTGGGAGGAAACCTGGGTACCCGGAGGAAACCCACACAAGCACGGTGAGAACCTGCTCCACACACTGAGCCCGGGACTCAATCCCAGGACCTTCTTGCTGTGAGGCGGACGTGCTAACCGCTACGGCACCGCATCAATGATCCTCAGTAGCAGACGCATGTCATTCCAAACCCCGATAGTGGGAAGAATCAGTCGTTTATTACCTTGTAAACGTCAAAGTTGTCGATGATGGCGTCGAAGCAGGTGTACAGGTCATTCAGCAACGTCACAACCTGCGAAAACATCTGCCTGTGAGTCAGTGCTGGAACTCAGCCACACTGTTCTGATCAGATATTCATCTGAATCTTCACCTGCATGGGCGTGCTCTCTGCAGACAGAGCCGTGAATCCCACTATATCACTGAAATAAATAGTGACTGAGTCGAAGGCTTCAGCCTGCACCGTCTCGCCTCTTTTCAGCTGCTCCGCCACTGAGCTGCATGGCACAGCAGGTCAAAAAATACAGAAAGAGGCGTTTTAACCCCCATTAGTGACCTTACATCTACAGTGTCTGTGGATAAAGAAGAGTGAAAGGCTTGCTGGGAATAAAAATACTGCACTGAGGATCGGACTCACTGAGGCAGGATCTGATAGAGCAGTGCTTCAGCTTTGCGTTTCTCCTCGTGATACGCCTGCGTCCTTTCTTCCACCAGCTCCTCCAGGTTATTTGCGTATTGCTCCATGCGCGACAGCAGATTATCCAGGATGTTGGAGCCGTACCCCCTGCAGGAAGAAACAGATAAAAATTAACCTGGAGTTTTATCGTTTTGTAGACTTTCTTCTGCCGCTCGTTAAATACGACCTCAGATCAGCATGTTCTGCTTCAACCTTCAACAAAACATTCTGTTTCTATTTTGCCGAATTCACTCCTTTGCCAAACCGATTGATTCTATCAGCCGACTCTGGGCAAAGGCGAGGCACACCATGAACAGCTCGCCAGACCATCGCAGGGCAACATACATGCAACCATTCACGCTCACACTCACACCTAGGGGCAATTAACAACCAATTAACCTGATGTGCATATCTTTGAACTGTAGGAGGAAACCCAAGCACCCACACAAAACAAAACACTTTAATGACAAACATGAACATTTATGCACAGGAAGCTAAAAAAAAAACTTCCTGGCTTAGTTGGATACAAGGACTAGTTCACCCCCTGCCACATTTCCTCAAAAGCTCAAGATAGCTCTATGCCAAAATGGAACTTAAAGGTACAGTGTGTAACATTGTGGCGGTCACTATTAGCAGAAATGAAGTACGTTATCAGTAAACAAGTTTTCATTTATCTATAATCTTTGAAAAAAAGGTCATTGAGTAACTATCAACCCGGAGATTGCAAGTTCGAATCGCAGCCATCTGCGATCGGGAGCCCGCAGGAGCTAATTGGCCGAGCTCTCACGGGAGGCAGGGATGGCATATACTCCCCTGTCACTCACAGTGATCACCAGGCAATCCATGGACCTCTGTGAGCTCATTCGTACATGAGACAGATATCGCTTTCCCTGCCAATGTGTTAGACCGCCTCCAAATGTACATGCGCAGCAGTACGTAAAGAGGCGGGTGGCAGCATTGCATGTCATGGAGGGGGTATGTGCATGCTTACACCCCTCCCCGGTTGGAGGTAGGTGATAGGGAGGCAACACTTGACAGGTGGGAATTGGATACGACTGAAAATTAGGAGAGAAAAAAAACGGGGGGTGGGGTCTACATAAAGAGCGGGACCCCTTTCATGGAGGTCGCCATCTTGAACAGTAAAGTTTCTACCATAGCCCAGAGCCATACAGGCCTCGAAGTGGAGGGGTCTCAGTTCACTGCAATCTGGACTGTCACCACTAGAGTCCGCTAGATACCACCAAATCTTATTCACTGTACCTTTAATGCACCCGAGATGATATTCGAAATCCGGAAATAGCCGGGAGAGCCCCAAGTGCCTTGGATACTATTTTTTTTTTGTTATCAAAATCATGAGCTCCAAATTTGAAAGCAAATTAATTTTTTCATAATTTTTCCAAAAAATTCCAAAAATTCTAAACAAGCACAGCAGATTTAAAAACACTGTCAGCAAAAATTCCCACTGGATCCTATATATGATTAATGTTTATATTAATATGCCACCAGGGGATTGATTAACGGATTGTCTTTACTGTTTTCCTCCCATAACCACATGACTCCATCATTACAGCATCACAGCGATATGTAAGTGGTTTTTAGTGCCGGGGGAATATTGTATTAAGGGGCGTCTCTGATATACAAGCCGGTAAAAAGAAAGGCAGCACTATTTATCTAAAGAACGTTACTTCAATATTTATTTCCCACCTGTTGTGTTTGCGTAGCATCACTTTGATCTGGTTAAAATCAGGCCTGTCGCTGGGTTCCTCTGCCCAGCAGCGCTGCATCAGCTGACCCAGCTCTTCGCTGTGGCTCTGAGTGCACAGCAGGGGGCGCAGGTACGGCCATCGTCCGTTCCCCACGCGCTCCACGATCTCTGAGAGAGAAATAGCAGGAGAGCGAGACAAATGAGTTCAAGGCCAGTCGTCACAGTGTTTGAATGAATACACAGGAGCTTATGAGGACATAATTATGTATAATATAATCGTTCATAATTATTCCTTTCATGCTGTAATAGAAGCTTGAATTTTATGCAGGGATGTTTTAAATGAATGCACAGTAATCAGTGAATCAGCTATATTGGCGATCTTTATATCTGTAAAGGGACAAAGTACTGATTTTACATTAAAATAAAAATTATATTATAATACAGAGGGGCATTCAGAGTGCGGGGTACCTCTGCCAGGCACAAATGGATTATTATAGCTTGGCATAGTTATAATGAAATGTCTCCCTCTAGTGGGCGCCTGATGAATACTCACTCAATCGCTGAACCACTTACTACTACTAAGGTCACTGGGAGGCTGTTCTTATCTCAGCCAATATTGAGTGAAGGCAGGGTACAGCCTGAATAGCTCGCCATACCATCGCACGGCCAACACACGCGCAAAACCATTCACACTCACATTCACACCAACGGCCAATTTGGAACGGACGAGTACCGAGTACATTTTCCCTATGCATGGCTGTGTGTGTTGGACCTATGAAGGTCAGTGTACCCCACCTTTGCCCAGTGTCAGCTGAGTTAGGCACCAGGCTCCCTGCAACCCTATTAGGATTAAGAGGTTCGGCAAAGTGACTGCGTGAGTGAGTGTATACAGTATAGCCAGCAAAAGAAATCTACCTACTGCCTCACTTGGACACAAGAACAGTTAATTGTCCTTATTTCTGTTTCACCTCATGCCCCTTTGGTGTGAAACATTTCATCACCTGACAGCGTTTCCAGCTCACGTCTTCCCGGAACTCTGCACGCCACGCCCTTTTCATTACACTTTCCTTCAGCATTATTTTATCGCCGCCTCTCATCTACACACCCCTCGGATCAGGTCCAGAAGTGTCACTTTCCCTCTGACTTTCAGCAAGTCGTTTATAATGTGTGTGTGTGTGTGTGTGTGTATGCCAGAGCCAGCTTTCCTAGGCACAACTAGTGCTCACAGCAGCTAACTAAATAAAGCGAATCCTTATTAGCAAACAGCATGTACACACACACACACACACACACACACACACACTGGGACAAGGCATTACAGAGGTGAGATGATGAGACACACGAGACAGAAGAGACATACCGCTGTATTTCATTGTCTAATAACTATTGATAATGTCATATCAGAATGAATAATAACGCACACACACACACACACACACACACACACACACACACAGGTGTTTTTTTTTGTAAAGCACGTGTTGTTCTGTCTGTCACGTTTGCTTAATGGTGAAATAAAAAAAAGTTTTTCTGACAGGCTACTTTTTCGCACGTGTGTGTGTGTGTGTGTGTGTGTGTGTGTGTGTGTGTGTGTGTGTGTGTGTGTGTGTGGGACTGACGTTTAGGACTGAGTGTAGGCCCGTCCAGGTAGAAAACTCCCTTGAGAAGAGCCAGTTCCTGCAGAATGATCCCGAAACTG